>NKZN01001638.1:0-20403 GCA_002374485.1 Metschnikowia santaceciliae | reverse complement strand
TCAAAGACAAAGTATTCTTTGTTTGATAGTGGAGGCGGAGATAAGTAAGGAGTTGGTACAAGAGGGTAGTTTACATAAATCCGCGAGAAAAAGCACAGAAATCAACATAGTCACAAATCGGAATACAGACGGATTGGCAAATCAGATGATGCATTCAGTGCAGTCCTTCAGGTTAGTTACCACTCCAAAAATATAATTTTGATTAGAAGTTCGAATACTGCAGAACATAAAAAAGCCCACAACCCCAAAAGCTCAATCTCAATCTATAATTCTACGACATTTGTTCTTAGAAAATTGAAATAAAAAACCTATAAAATTTAGCAAATTAGGTTTTGTATTTTAGTTCCAAAACTTAATTCATGTTGGATTGTTGTGAATGTAGTAGCAAGCAGCTGCATATGCGTTGAAGATTTCTTAGCGAGGGTTTGGTACTACTTAAATAGTCTAATGGGCTTTTATGTGAAGATTCAGGCATTTCTTTTCTATTACTCAAAGGCTCCCACTAACGGTTAAGGGTTACCGTCGTATTCACTCTGTTCTCACTCTGTTCTCACTCTGGGCACTCTTCGTGCGGTTTTCCATTCAGAGAGGTGATATGAGGAATTATTCATCGAAGAGATGTCCCTTGTTGATCTGGTACTTACACTATTGATACCACTACTACTGGCTAATAATTTCTAGTCTATTTACTAACCAATACAATTGGCTAATTCACCAATGGGACAGTTAATAGTACTATCAGACTCTGACAACAGAACACTATCTCTAGAGATTATCTTGCCCTTCAAAACTTACCACATATTAAGGAACTTGTGGCTAAATTGTTGGATAGTTTTTGAAAATAATTTGAGACCCATTTAAAAATTTATCAGCTGATGCACCTCGTTAGTTAGGTACCAGACGCCAAAGAAGTCTTGTAGGCTAAATAATACAAGGTTGACGTATGATTAACTTGCACTATTTGGTTCAAACATATCTGGGGTGCTTTGAATATGAGACTAACTTTCGAATAGTACTTAATTTCATTATGTGTCGTGGATGTATTGATTAATGAAGCTTGCCTTCAAGAGGGTCCTAATGATGGCTCACTATATACATGCAGGCACAACCTGGGCGATTAGCATGCCTTGTAAGGGTAGTCAAACGAATTGCGCTTCAACTTCCAAAGCTTTTTCTTTTTCTTTGTAACCACATGCTCTGCAAAGGATTCGTCACAGTTTTTCTTCTTGAATGTACGAATGAACGACGGGTCCCACAATTCGCTGGCTATGCCCAAGTCCTTGCAACATCTCATCAAGGCATTACTTTTGCAACCTTCGAGAGCCGTTGTGAGCTTCTCTTCGCCCCCAAAATAGTCCTGTTCGCCACGCGCCACCGAAACCAACCGACCGTTACAGATCAATGCGTATTCTCTGCTAACTTGCTTCGCTGTGGTCAACGTCTCCGACCGAGGCGCCAAGCCCCAGGCGCCGGGTCCAAAAGCGCGATTCAATATTCTTCTATACTTGATTTCCGGTAAATAAAGGAGTCCATCAGGCTTAATTTCTATGTCCGATTCTGCAATCGGGGCTAAAAGGATCTCATTTGTTTCCTTAGAGAATGGAGCCTGGCCTAAACCATGAAATGAGTCCGACCAGTCGATGTGTTCACCCTTTTTGTGAATGGGAGAGTCTCTTAATCCAAAACTGGGGATGTCAGGGGAAACAGAGTGGCTCGCAGCTGGGGACGGCGGGCTTGTCTCCTTAATCTCAGTATTCTCAGGCTCACTTACAGCGGCAGATTTTTTCGGTACTACACGCTTAACCATTGAAAATTGTCTGGAGATTGTAAACAGAGTGACCGATTGGCACCGGAGAATATTTCTGGCCAACATGGTTAATGTTCAATTATAATGATACCGGTTGAATACCTCCGCGGAGATCGCGCCTTTGACTTGTGCGTGTGTATAACCAGATCCGTGCACCAGGAAGCAAAAATAAAAGAATAATACAGTAACGCGATTCCTGCACGTAGCTAGCACTTGCTCGCACAGCCATAATCATTTTTACTTTTCTTTTGCCGAACCACCTCCTTTGATTATCCCATCGCTTTCATCACCAGCTATATTACCGCTTCCGTGCCCTTAACCTTTACTGAAGCCTGTGTCTTACTGCCGAAATACTTTCCAGTCTAGGGACCCGTCTGCTATTCACCCGGATCATAGTGTGGTGACTTATAAATAACACATCTTCAGCACCCTGTCAACTCCCGGCAAGTGCTGTCTATCGTTTCGGAACAGCCACTACAAAAATTCAACGCATTTGCAACTGCGTGACCTAACATACAAGACTATTTTCACATAGCAGATTTCTGAAGACTATTTAGACCTAACACATTTTTAAGACTACTACCTACATCGTTTCTCCAACACATAATGCAATTTTCTGCCATCTTCTATGCCGTTTTCATCTCCCTATTGTCGGGGGCTATGGCAGATGTTTCCATTACCTCGCCAGCAATTGGTCAGTCGTTCTCAGCCTCCGGAGGTGATGTCAGTATCCAAATTAAGTGGGATGACGACGCTGATAGCTCGTCAGACGACTCATCATTGGATAAAGTTCAGAGTTATTCCATAGTTTTGTGCAGCGGCCCAAACAGTGCTATCAAACCCGTTGATACGCTCTCCACTAGTGTCAGCAAAAGTTCTACGAGTTACACGGCAACAATCACTGCCAGCGACTACCCAAACGGAATTTATTTCATACAGGTGTATGCCAAGTTTTCGCTGGGTTTCACCATTCACTACACTCCCCGGTTCACTTTGAGAGGTATGGGTGGTGATGCTTCGACTTTGACGTTCCCTGCTTCGCTTCTCTCAGTCACTGGAGATGGCCCAAGTGCGCAGGTCTTGGTTGGTGATGGCGCTGCAACCAAGCCGATCGACTCCAAGTCTTTCACAGTCCCATATGTCGAGCAAACTGGAAGAACGAGATTTGCTCCCATGCAAACTCAACCAGGCCCAAGTATCTCATTCAAGCTGTTCTCCAATCGTCATCTGACGTCTGCGTACACTCCTTACTCGACGTTGAGACCCTCGCCCAACGTGTTCTCTACTATTACGGCAGGATGGACATACACTCCTGCTTCTAAGGTGAACACTGCCCTGGTGGCTGCATATCCGTCATCTTTCTACCCGGCCTCGTCACGTGTAGTGGCAGCGTCTTTCTCGAGTGCTAACAAGAAGAGATGGATCTAGCTTCATTGTTTATTTATCTTTGTTTTATTCCAGAGATGGGCTCAATAGATTAAAATAAGTAGCACTATTTTGTATTGACTTATGCTAATCGTTATACTAGAGTGCATAAGTCAACAACATGGTCACCAACTTATAAATGGCTTGTTGTGAGTGAAGTGCTCGAAAATATTTTCAGGATTATTCACGCAATTCTCTAGACCTTCATCGGCCATATAATGTTATCTGTCCACCCGGATTGTTCCTACTTTTTTAAGGCAGTTACATAGTCATTCAACATATAAAGTTGTGCACAGGTTCTTGAATCAATTTTGGGGCTACTCAAATAAAAAGCAGAATTATGAAAGAATTAATAAAAAAAACATAAAGGCATTCTTTGTACAACCTTTTCATTGAGTTTCTAGTATGAATTTGCCATTCAGTCTGAGCTCACCTCTTCCCGCTTTTATCCTCCGTTCCAAAAGTGAACTGTTTGTCTCATAATTGTGAAAGTGAAAGCCAAGCATAGATTATGCCAAAAATACTGAAATTTTTAAATTGGAATAGATAATTTATTCAGCTTTGAAGTTTTCAGGGGGACAGCAAATTTTTGATAATTCATCATGGCCTCTGAAAAAAATTACTGCTGGATTTCCTATTCTGGCTTAAATCCTGTTTTCCTACTGATGTTCCTGTCTTGGCCTGATTTATAATTCACTGCTATATAGGTACCAAAAAAAACTATTGTTTTGATAAACAAGTGGTACTGGATGACAGTGAATCGAGCACTTTTTTGAGAATGAATGCTCAGAGTGGCTTTGGAAAACTGTATACGCGCTTCCTCAAATGATGTGGCAGTGCCACCTGCTTGGCAAAAATAAGCACACCAACCATAACCTACTATCAAATGAGCAAATCTTATCTCATATATGCTACTGATGTACTAGTTGTTCATGAAGTATTTTCAGGAATTATCCTCCCCATTTTTTGATACATTTGCTTCACATTCTTACTAGAAACGATCGCCAAGGTGCCTTCTGCAGTCGCACTTCTAAGAAGGGCTCACGATATATCCTATGTGCAGGTCATGTCCCGAGACGAGCTCGAACAACAAACTTCGCATAAACAGCGATAGCTCTACTCGATAAAGGTGTCTATAATCTACTTTCAGCAATCCGCACACATAACTGAGAGTTAAACACCAATATGTCGGAATATAATACCTCCTCGTCTGCCTTGAGGAAGAGAAAAACTATCAAGAAAACCATCAACTTTTCGTTTATGGTGATTGGTGAAAGTGGTCTGGGACGGTCCACACTTATTAACTCCTTATGTGGCGGTAACTCAATTGTGCCAACTTCCTCAACTGCCACGCAGGATGTTTCAACGAAAAAGCTCTCTTTGAGACATGAAAATGTTGAGTTGGAAGACAACGATGGTCACAAGATCTCCTTGAATATCATCGACACGCCCAACTTTGCCAACGCCATCAATTGTGATGACGACTTCAAAATTGTGGTGGACTTCATCAGACATCAATACGATGAGGTTCTTTTAGAGGAAAGTAGGGTCAAAAGAAATCCTCGTTTCAAGGACGGCCGGATCCACGTCATGATCTATATGATCAATGCCACAGGTCATGGGTTGTCTGAGATTGATGTCAAGTTCTTGCAGCATGTGAGCAATCTCGTGAATGTCATTCCAGTCGTAGCCAAGGCTGATGCCTTGACTCCGGAAGAATTGCAGTTGAATAAAAGATTGATCTTGGAGGATTTGACCAACTATAAGATCAACTTCTACAAATTCAATGAGTATGAGTACGAGGAGGACTACATAGATGATGAGATCATCGCTTATAACAAATACTTGAACCTGTTAATTCCGTTTGCCGTGATTGGAGCAAATACCTATGAGGAGTCTAAAGACGATGACGACATGGTGAAATTGAGGGTGTTGAACCCTGAATATGCGGTACCAATCAATGTTGAATTACCAGAGACCAATGACTTCACCATTTTGAAGAACGTTCTTCTAATCACACATTTGAACGAGTTCAAGGAGATTACACATGACGTCATTTACGAAAACTACAGAACAGAAGCATTATCGGGAAAACAGTTCCAGTACAATGAAGAAGGCAGAGACGACGATGATAAAGGGTCGCCGGAACTTGGGTCTTCTAATTACTTGGCCAAGGAGGAGCAGATCAAGTTGGAAGAGGAGCGCTTGAAAAAGTTCGAGGAAAGAGTACATCAAGATTTGATTACCAAAAGAAAGGAGCTTTTGGAAAGAGAAAATGAGTTGAAAGAGATTGAAAAAAGGTTGCTAGCAGAGGGCTTGAAGTTCAACGAAGCTGGTGAGGTTGTTAAACTAGAGGAGTAATTGGTCAGGACACAAAATTTCGATACCGCAATTAATTGTAACAAAAGTAGCATGAACCATCGAAGTGAACGTGGAGTCTTCAAAAATTGACTAGGTTAAAAGAGGATTTCATTCACCTATAAATCTATTCTCGACACGGGCCTCATTGTGTTTCTAGACCACTTGGTACTTCTCAACAATAGCATCAAATCTTTCATTCTTCTCCTTGTAATCCTTAAGCAATTGATGTTCAGCATCCGCGGCTGCCAACTCCCGCAACAACAGGACTACATTGGCACCACTATTGGTGAGATACTCGTATGTAATCTTGTTTGCAATCAAGTCTGCGACGGAGTTGTCTTTGTAGTCCAAACCAGAAATTTGGTCCAAGATCTCCTTGGCCTCAGGTAAGTGTTTCAACTGCAATGTCATCACAAACAACACATTCAAAATTCTGAACTTGCCCTGAGGATCTTCGTCAAAGTCGTTAGACAACAACTCATCGTAGAAGTAGTAGGAGTTGCTAATGTTGTCAGATTCTCCCTTGACTGCCATGATCCAAGACTCCAACACATGGTAGACAATGTCGTCCTTAGCACTGTAAGGAAATGATTTAAAGTCCTCGTAGATTTTGTATGCCTCGGAGAAGTTCTCTCTGTACAAATGTAACTGCACTAAGAGCAAGTAAGGTTCCAACTCAAGTGGATTTTCAGATCCTCTCTTGATGAATTTGCTCAACAAAACGAGAGCCTGGTCCACATCCTTGCGGAACTTCACCAAGTAGAGTGCAGTCAAAACGGCCTCGGCTTCGAAGTGGGCCTCTTGCACATCATCGAAGTAAGTAGAATCATCGGTTCCAAAGGTTTTCAAATCATCCCAGGCCTGTAAAACTTGAAAAAAGCCTTCATTTTCCGGAAACAACGACTTTCCAAGCTCAATCAACTGCGAGGCGTCTTGAGAAAGAGCCAGGGTGGACCTGATTTGAAATTCCAAAACTTTGAGCTGAGCGGGCTGCGAAAACAGCGCTACATCATATGAAATAACCTTATGGTGTTGGCCTGTGTAGAATTGATTTCTGAGAGTGAAGAGTTCCCCGGAGGCAGTTTCTTCCATCTTGACTTGGCGTTTATGTGTAGAATCTGTTTGGCGTGTTCTTTACCCGCGACCAAGCGCGGGCATCCTGGTGTACGGGTCTACCTTCACCCAAAAATGAAATTTGCGACATGTTCTATTATTGATTAATAGCTTATAATCAACTCTTATTAGCTATTCATTATCCGAAATGTATACCTTTTTTACATAGATAGCTCTCTAAAGATGTCTGGCTCTACGTGAATCAAACAACTTATACACAGGATTAAAGTTCAATACTTTGTCTAACTAACCATCAAGCATTGCAGAGCCCATCTCAAGTGATACCAGGAGGCGGAAGCTGAAACTCAAAGCTTGGGTATTCGACTATAGCGGCCTGCGTATAGTCTCCGTGTTCCTTGCCTCCGTCTGGGTACTTCGCGAGTCGAATGTATAGCTGGGTTGAGTTCTCCATAGTCGCCAAAGCGCATAGCTCTTCACTTTTGTTGATATAGTCACCCAAGTCAAAGGCTCCATTATTTTCGCCATTGAAACGCTCAATATCGTTGATAAGAAGAGATATCCGACCAGAATTTTTTGAATCGACCGTAGCTTGTGTTGCATTTTGCAGCCAAAGTAAAACACCACCTGCTACACTGGTGATTGCTGGCGGTGGGAGTTGACCCAGAGGCTCACCTCTCAACAAGGATAAATTTGTCTCGGCTATCAGAGCGAACCCCCACCGAGAAACACCCAGGAGAAATAAACCAAGTAAGATTCCTTGGAACATGAGTGCAGTCTTTCCGCGCGTAGAACAGCCTGGAATGAACACCAATGCAAAAATATAATGATGTATTCTTAGCGTCAAGCCCTGGAGATTGGCCAATATTATGAACAGCGAGAAAATGAATCCATACATGGCCAAAAGCTTCCAGAATCGGCCCAGACGCCACACATAGAAGCCTTGGCACAAAATGCACACAACTAGCACCAGGGCCACCGCTGCTACCGTGACCAATGCTCCTGGTTGTGTCTGGAGATCGTGCCATGTTAGCCTATCAACAGGAAGACGATCAAAAGTCACGTTATTGAGAATCCCAAGCCAGAACAATGGGTACCAGAGAATGGTAGCATACCAGCGCGCACTATTGGGTCTTGGAATATCCATCGGCGAAAATGGGTGGCCGCTTGTTGTACTGTATTCTTGTACGAATGGTATGTAAGATCTAGTTTCAAGGCTGGAAAAAGTTCTTTTAACGCTTGTCACCCAGAGAACGTAAAGCACAAAACATGTGGGAAGGAACCGCTCGAGCCCAACTGAAATGAGCAGGTAAAAAGTTTCTGGCACTTGAGGATCCACGTTTATCGGCGGATCTGTGGCTAGTACAATGGTCCAAAAGCCGACAGTTGCCATGGTCCAGTAAATTGTGGATCCAGAACCCAAAACCATAATTGGAATTCCCATAACGATATTTAGGAGCAACACCGCAAGTCTAGGGTCGTGACAGTTTGATATGTGTTCTGGAAGAGGGGTAAAAAAATATGCAAAGGGAAAGAAAGAACGGAAAGGAATAGAATCCAGAACACCATAGAATCCTTTTGTCAGTGGAAAATTAGAAAGAGCACTGGTATACGATATCCGGGCACATCCACCGGAAAAGGGAGAAATCAAGCCCGAATGAACGGCAGCTCCACATGGAAATGAGTCTGCGCGATAAGGTTTTGAGAGTTGCGAGACTTGTTCGAAACGATCCTTTATTTTTCCTCCCCCGATGAAGAAGCCTCTATATTTCACATTCAGTGAACCAACCGCACGCAGAGAGTAAAGCCAACTCCCACGGTCGCAAAGTGCAGGGCACCTAAAAATTATGTCTTCACTAGGTTCACATTTTGCAGCATTGAGCCCACATGCATCATTTTTACCTCTCCAAAAAGCATCCTGGCACGATAAGGTCATCACGCGAGCTCCATTGGAAAGAGTAGGTGCATTTTGGAGATATGGAAGAAGCATCTGCGCCCATATAATCAGCCAAAGAAACAAGTAAATCGAAAGGCCGAGTGCTCGTTGGTGCCACGAAAATCGCTGGTGAAATCTCTGGGCAAAGTTTGCAAATCTTGATGGTCCTTCCCGAGCACTTGGAGGCAGGTCTGTTGGGACTCGAGGCCCCTCCCATAGAAAAGCTGCCAAGCTGCCGAAAAAATTCCGAGTTTGAGCCACTTTTCCCCCTTTCAGGACCAAGGAAGGGGTCTCTGAATATTCAGAACTGAGATACATAGAAATTGAGTCAGTCCGCAAATCGGACTCCAGATTGTCTAGATACGAAAGTTCATAAGTCGGCATGAAGTAGGTGCATGGATGAGTACGAAAACAGAGATTCCCGATCTCCGCGAAAAAAAACAATGGTGCATCTGCAAAGCGCACGCAATAGTTACGCTTAATCTATGCGATATCAGTCTACTTACAGAATAAAGTTTAGATCGGTGCGCACACAATGCTCGCTTAATACACTACTATGGATTGATTTTCTAAGTACATGTATTAAAAGAATTAAACAAGGGTTGGTTTACAGCTGGCTCTACTACCAAGTGGTAGGACCGAAAAATTCGCCCTCACTCAAGACATTGGAGATAGTCTCAAGGTTGGTGTCAAGAGTTCCGTTGACCACATCGTTACCCCACCAACTTGGGAAGTTGGTATTAGTCAATTGCAAGCACAAAAACACAATCAAGGTTCCATAAGCAAGACCGATGTCCAAACCTGCAGAAAGAGAGTAGTTGTACTTGAAATACCACTTAGTCCACTTTCTCTTGACAAAGACACTAAAAAAGGCACCAACCATACAGTAAGTGGCATAGTTGTATGGGGTTGCAGGAGGAATAAGACCCGTTCCGGAGAAGAACACAGGCCAGTTCAACCATCTGATCTTGGAGTTTGGCCATTTCTTCAAAATTAACCAATTCACAGCTGGCAATAAACCCAAAAGAAAGAAGAAGAGACAACTGTTGTACACAGCACCAGAACCGAAGGTTCTTTGTGGGCCAATGGCACCCCAAATGAGAGAGGCGTTGAAGAACACACGGCCGTTAGGACAGGTGTAGTGGTTCTTTTGATGTGGAGAACACAAATCAACAATGTTTCCGTAAGACCATCTCATGACACCGATTTGAACCAAAGAACCCCAAATCGTGGCGGACATTTGTGCCCAGAAAAGAAGACGGGGGTCAATCTTCATGTAGTGACCCAACTTCATGTCTTGAGCAAAAGTAACAGCTTGATTGTTGGTGATGTAACCAAAAGTCTTAAAGAACATCATAGCCAATGGCTTTCCTGGAACCATGTAACCAATAATAAACTCAGTAACGACGTTCAAACCGACAGCAATGTTGGTTTTGGAATAGATGATACCGACTGGCAACAAGAAAATAATGGCGATAATCAAAGCGACAATCAAAGCCCAAACTGGCATTTCAGTATCCCACACTTTCACAGTAACAATAGCCAAAGCAAAAGAGATAAGAAATACAATTCCATACCACCACTCTGGGATGTTCTTGTAGTTTTGTCTCATCAAACGCAAATGCACATCAGGCTTTTCCTTGGCTTTGAATTGTTGAATAATGTCCTGTCCATGAAACAACACAGTATGCACCAATGTTGCGATAATAGAAGCAAAAGACAAACCATAAGAAATAGCGAACGTGGAGGAGATAAACAAGGGAGAGTAGTCCTTGTATGCCTTTTCATCGAATCTCAAGGTTGCCTTATTAACGATCTTAGACACATTATATGTTTGTTGGTATCTGTCATAAGATCCAGACGAAGACAAAGGCATGTACTTGGAGTACCAGGTGTTGGAGTAGTACACAGCAGGCACCACGATCCAAAATATGACCACAATGGACGAAAGAATAGTGAGGATGGTAGTTGCAGGTGGGATCAACGGAGAACCAATGTAGCCAGCGATTTGATTCCAATCAAATGTGATTGGCAAGAAGCCCATTCCACTGGAGGCTCCGAACACTTGATTAACCACCGTGTTGTTTGGAGCTATCCACGTTGGCCAAGCAAAGTATGACAAGGCGGTGAAGATGTAACTCGGAAAGAAGTTATAAAGAAAGTATCCACCGAAAACAATACTGAAGAATGCAAGTCTAGAGATTTTCCAGCCCAGTGCAGGGTGATTTTCGTTAACATGAATGTTGGTCAAGAAAGTAGAGGTGACCAAGTTAGAAGGCCACACTGCAGAAGGGGAGTCAACCAAAGAACGACGAGCCAAACCAGCCAAAGAGAAACCGATAACCTGGGTGGACAAGATGGCACAAATAGCGAATCCAACACCAAAGTCGGAGTTGTAAAATTTATTTTGAGCAGTAAGAATATCGGTAGCGTAAGCAGCACCACCTCCGAAGGAAACGGAGCCCATGATTGTGATGATTGTGTGCTCTTTCAAGTTAAAGGGACCGGGGTTCAACCTCATACCAAAAAATTTCACATCGGGAACCACCTTGGCCCAAAGCTTACCAAGTGGGAAAGCTAAAATAGACGTCACATAGGTGGAGATAATGAATGTTGGACTGTGAAAAGCGAACAAAGTGTTCATACCACATCCCAAGGTTGTTAAAATAAAACCAAGAACCCAAACACGAAGTGTGTTCTGGGGTAACGTTGGGTCATCAGAAGAAGGGACCGAAGCTCTGACTTCTGGGTATGGAGAGTCATCCTCGATGACAACACCAGCGTAGTCATCTGTGGTGAGCTTAGTAGCAAGTTGCGATGTGATGGGGTCAAACTCAGCCGACTTGACTGCAGAGAGCCCCTGGTCTTCTGCCCCGTCGTCCGAGGAGACGTTCTTCTCGTCGTGATAGACACGCTCGGTCACAAAGTTCTTTAATTTCTCCATCCTTTGTATTATTCAAAACAAGCAACAAGGAAAAATTGGAGTTATAAAGAGAAGTGATTTAATTCTATGCAACTCTATTTGTAACTTGATTGATAATAAAACAAAAAAAAATTAGGCTTCATTCATGGATGGGCAAATGTCTCTTAAATGCATTGTAGTCATGCAAAACTGTGGACCTTATCAGCAGAATTTACGAGCCTGATAGGAACCTACCGCCTCACGCAGAGCGGAACAGGCCCCACTAATCACACGGCTGCCGTATGACTGCATTCGTCTGCATATCTATGGACTTATACTCCTCCCAGTCTAACAGAGTAATGTAGCCGAGAGTACATGGGCTGCAGTCTTGCATATAGCTTGATGCCGTTCGTCGCGACGAAAAAGAAAGAACAAAGCGGTGTCACATTTCCGATGATAACACCATCTTCAGACCATGTAAAGACCATCAAGACTCGTCACTGAAAAAATATATAGTAAATTTCAATCATGAATATCTTAGTCATTTCTGAAGACTAATTTTGAAATGTAAACTAGTGAACTTGTGGCCCGAAAACGGCCGGGCTTAAGGTATTGCAGACGCTGTACTGCACCTTAGACACCAAACCCGCATATTCAGCTCTACTTTGCCGAGCCGATGGATATATTCCAGCAAGAATTAGACTTGTAAAACACACAACTTATCTGTGTTGTTCGCTCATGGTACTAGGACTTAATCGTCAAAGATGAGTTTCAAGCTCATTTTCATTAGAACTTTAATTTTATCATTCCACAGACCCTGGGAAAATTGGAGTCCGCGTTCTTGATATCTTGAGAATGCCATCTGACCATACGGCACCAACTCTTTTAAGCGTGTTTGCATATTTTCCATCTAGCTTTTATTTTTATGCACGAAGAACTCCACCGTCCAACCCACAAGCATTTAATTACTCTTTGGGGAAACTGTCGTGATCTTCGAGTAAGACTACCATCAAATCAACATGCACATATGTGGGGTGATATTCAACTAAGACGCGTCTATTACTGATCTTGATTTGTCTTGTTCTCTACATCAGGTAACAGCTTGCTGGATTCTTAATGAGGTGAACAAAAAGGTTTGTTTAGCTTGACTTCTGTTGGTTCCAGTTGACCTGGTAGAAGGTGATGGAGCTTTCTGTGTATATATATAAAAAAAAACATGATCATGTTTTCAAGTGAATTTAAGTTTGAATGATCTAGCGGGCAGCTTACCCTCGACGCGCATGATGGTTATGAAATTTTTGACTATTCTTGGTATCGGAAAGGTCTCCACTTACCCGATTGCCCGAACCCACTCACAATTGCAAAGAAAAGGAAAAGGAAAAGGAGGGTATCCTAGTTTATCACTTTTATGATTCTCACACCTACGACAAAGGTTTAGGGGCATTATTTAGTAAGCTTCCATACTTAATCTGTGGAAGTGACCTCGAGCGTGTTCTTGCATCTTGCCAGCATATGCCGCGTTGCTGCAACGCATGAACATACATTCAGAAGCCACAGATCTTTGCGAAGTTTCAGAAACCTCGATCACCGATGCAGGGATGCATTCCCACCGGGCTGATCTATGATTATTAACTGTGTAAATGGCCTTATAATAAGATTCGAAAATTCAAATACAACGGTTTGAAAACGGCTTTGTTACTTCACACGCCGCTTTAATATTGGTGACTTATCTTCGATGCCTACCCCATCCAACTTCCCAGGGCAGAAATAATGTAGTTGTTTTTGCTTTCAAATTTACCAAGATTTAGACTCAGAAGCATATGGGAGTTTCATCAGTATTACTTGTAATGGAAGCTCTTCGAGTGGTCTCTAGGACGCGTTGAGCCACTCTATCGCACGGCAACGAAGAAGTCCGAGACAGCCTCCCCTCTCCCATGCGTATGCCACGTTATTTTAGTCTTTGCTTGTGTACGGCTTATCGTTGCGTCAATGAAGTCTTATCTCACGCCTTTTAGATTTGATACAAGCAAATTAGTGAGCCACTCTTGGACCAAGTTACATGCCCATTGACTCAATACGTCATGTGCGCATCATGCATACGTCAAGACAAAGTTTCATAAACCTTGACTGAATCTACATATTGACCACGCAATTAGCATTTTCTTTATGGAGTTTAACAGTGATAATTTAACGTCTAGTATTTTCTTGCTCAATGTGACTTTACCGATATTTTTGTAGGTACCGATGAGTAAGGGGGGTTGCTGATTACGCGCCTGTCCCTCGCGTTGCATGCGCAACGCTCATAACTACAATTAGTCTGAGCCCTTACTATCTTTGTTTGTAGAAAAAATACACCACAAATTTTTGATCTTAAGTACAATAGCGTACTTGTACCACTTATTCCATTTCAAAAAATTTCTCCGTCAATATACGTTCATTTAAGCATTTGATGGTATAATACATTCAGCTTGGTAGACTTTCCGGGCATCAATAGTGTCTACTTGATCTGTGCACTTTCAGTTTTATTTTCTTCAGGTGTCTTGTAATACGCTTACTTTGACTCAAAAAGAAAAATGACCATTTGAATTTTATTGTCGAAGTGCTTGAAAGCCTTCATGGATGAAGGCTAGGAATACCTAAAGTTTTTTAAATCATTGTAGCGCCACAATCATTTTCAGAACAATATATTTTTTCTATCCTTAAAGACCAATTTTGCTTTCATTATAATTTACGACAGTGGGCTGAGAAGGCTACTTAATCATATGTGAAAGTTGTTTCACAAATTTGCAGAGTAAGTATAAAATGTGGTTTTGTCCCAAAAGGTCATTGAAGTTTCTGGCGGAAGTGATTAGCGAATCGTAGGCCATGTAGAATATTTTTTGGTCCGGATATTCTGCAAATTTTTATTAGGCTTTACTGAAAAGTCTGGTTTGAACAGATTTAGTGTTGGGCTCAACAAAGGATTTAAAATAGAATTTTCATGTATAGCAGTTACTTCTTGGACAGACTATGATCACAAACACTAATGCACTGTGCCATCCTCATTTTCTTCTAATTCAGTCTTTTTTTCAAGCATCGTCTAGAAGATCAAATAAATTTATCCAGGGTAGAAGAATAAAGAGAGGGCTTGTCTTGCATGTAAGGTTTTAAAGCACGAATGATATACCTGCATATTCATGATGCGTTGCAGATATGTTGCACTCTACTGCTATAATTCTCCTTTTTTGCCGATAAAGCGTTTCGTTGTTAAATCCTTCTATAAAAAAGAATGAAAGCACCGAGTGAAAATTAATTGAAATTGTCTTCAATTTGTAATTACAAGCTGTCAAGAAGCCTCGCACTCCCGCTAATTCTTGCAAGCATCTGTTGATCAAGGTTAGAGCAGAAATACCGGACATACAACTTTTGATGGATTTTTTGAGTTGTTCGAAAGAGCAAAAATAAATTAGTGTGGACCTTTGCATTTCTGAACTCCTGTTTGTAGAGTGCTGCCACAATTATGTGATGAACTTCAAGTAGGATCTGCTAACCATCGTTCTGTCGTAGTCAGCACAGTTGGGAGAAAAGGGCATGCGCCAACTTATTTCGTGGTTTTGAGTGTCAGCAGCAGAAATTGTTCAAATTATGCAAAGTTTAAAGCAAATTTTGAAGTCGAATTTCGATTAAAGAATGTGTCGACTTGAAGTGATTGTGGAGATCGGAATTGTGAGAGCATTGATTAAGTTTCTGATTCTGCAGTAAAGTAGCATTTTTCTTAAGATTCTTTACAACTTAACAGTACACTTAGTTCACTAGTTTTATTTATTAAGAAATCATATTAATATTATACAAGGCTGTTGTGTACAAAGACAATCAGCCGGAACACATGGTGCAGGATTCAGGGTTATCAATAGCGCATGCAATGACTTTCGAGCTAAAAATGTCTGCCTCTGTCTCTCCATCATCATTCTTCTCGCTTGAGTCGACTTGTTCGACACCGTCGGATTGCTCCTCCTTGTCCTCGATCTTGAAATCATTGAGCGAATTCTCCAACGAAGTTGGTTCAGTAGAAGAAGCACGTCCAACCTCTTCGACTTGTGGTGACGAAGTCCCGCTTCTTGTTGTCTTTGACACATACTTTCTTTGCTTCAATTTGTCTAGAGTTGCAATCTTCTTGCCTGCTGCCAATGCAGAATTTTGATCGACGGTAAACTGAATTGCTGCTGCTGCTGCTTGAGTTCTCAAGTAGTACATACCGGTCTTCAATCCCTTCTTCCATCCGTAAAAATGCATAGACGTCAATTTACCCATTGTTGGGTCTTTGATGTGAATGTTTAATGACTGAGATTGATCAATGAATGCTGCTCTGTCTGCTGCCATGTCGATGATATGCTTCTGAGAAATCTCCCACACAGTCTTGTATAATGCCTTAATCTCATCAGGAATATTAGCCAAGCCTTGAATAGAACCGTTGTTAGCAATGATGCTATTCTTCATTGAATCATCCCAAATGCCCAAATCAACCAAATCCTTCAACATGTGAGGGTTCACGATTTGAAATTCTCCTGCAAGAACTCTTCTCGAATAAATGTTTGAGGTATAAGGCTCGAAACATTCGTTGTTACCTAAAATCTGGGAAGTAGACGCAGTTGGCATTGGCGCAACAAGAAGAGAGTTTCTGAGACCATGCTTGGCCATATTTGCCTTCAAGGTATCCCAGTCCCACAAATCAGTGGGTTTTCTGTCCCATAGGTCATACTGCAACAATCCCTTAGATGCGGGAGAGCCCTCGTAACTCTCGTAGGGGCCTTCCTCTTGAGCCAACTCAATAGAAGCCTCAACAGCAGCGTGGTAGATGGTTTCAAAAATTTGAATGTTCAATTCCTTAGCCTCCTGGGAGTCAAAAGGTAATCTCAACATCATGAATGCATCAGCCAAACCTTGGACTCCTAAAGCAATTGGTCTGTTTCTCATATTCGATCTTCTGGCTTCTTCAATTGGGTAAAAGTTACGATCAATAATTCTGTTCAAGTTTCTTGTAACAACCTTAGTGACATCGTGTAACTTTTCGAAGTTGTACCAAGAATTCTCCGAATCTTTCTCAATGAAAGAAGGCAAAGCAATCGAAGCTAAGTTACAGACAGCAACTTCATTTGGATCAGAGTATTCAACGATCTCGCAACATAAATTGGAGGACTTGATCATGCCCAAGTTTTTCTGATTGGTTTTTCTGTTGCAAGCATCTTTGTACAACATAAATGGGGTTCCAGTCTCAGTTTGAGCCTCCAAAATTGCGTACCAAAGCTTTTGGGCCTTCACTGTAGATCTTCCTTTGCCCTCTCTTTCGTACCTCTCATACAAAGCCTCGAATTCGTCTCCGTAAACATCAGCTAATCCAGTGGCTTCGTTAGGAGAAAACAAAGTCCATTCCGCATTTTGCTCGACTCTCTTCATGAATAAGTCTGGAATCCAAAGAGCAGGAAACAAGTCTCTAGCCCTGATTTCCTCCTTACCATGATTCTTTCTGATATCAATGAAGTCAAAGATGTCTGCATGCCATGGCTCTAAGTAAAGCGCAAAAGCACCAGGTCTTTTGTTTCCACCCTGATCCACGTAACGGGCAGTATTATTGAAGACACGTACCATAGGAATAATTCCATTAGAAGTTCCATTAGTACCAGCAATGTAAGCACCCGTAGATCTAATGTTATGTATATGTAAACCGATTCCACCAGCAGACTTTGAGATTAAAGCACATGTCTTCAAAGTATCATAAATACCATCAATGGAGTCCTCTTTCATAGCAACAAGGAAGCAAGATGACATTTGGGGACTCGGGGTACCAGCATTGAACAAAGTTGGTGATCCGTGAGTAAAAAATCTCTGAGACATCAAATTATAAGTTTCGATAACACGGTCGATGTCATTACCATGAATACCGACTGCGACTCTCATCAATAAATGTTGAGGTCTCTCAGCAACTTTTCCATTAACTCTGAGTAAATAAGATCTCTCTAAAGTCTTGAATCCAAAGAAGTTGAACTGAAAATCACGATCATACACAATAGCTGAGTTCAAATCATTTTCATGCTCCATAATGACCTTGTACGTTTCTTCGGAAATCATAGGCGAGTGCAAGTTGGTCCTCGGATTAATGTAGTTGTACAACGTTCTTGCTACCTGAGAAAATTGCTTTGTGGTTTGTTTGTGCAAATTGGAGACAGCAATTCTCGCAGCCAAAATAGCGTAATCAGGGTGGATTGTCGTCATGTATGCAGCCGTCTCAGCAGCCAAGTTATCTAATTCAATAGTGTTGACACCTTGATAGACACCTGATATAACACGTTGCGTGACCGCGACAGCATCGACGTGTTCAGTGTCGAGACCATAGCATAATCTCTGTATTCTTGCTGTGATTTTGTCGAAGCGAACTGGCTCCTTACGACCGTCTCTTTTAAACACGTACATATTCAAAAATTATCTTCCCGTGTAAAAGCAAGGGAAAGGAAGAAAAATTGAGGTCGGGAGGATACTGAGGGATATATATACAAGAAGCGCGTTGGCACGGCATGTCACGCAAATCGCGACACGCAGACGCAGACGCGTGTGTAGAGCCGAAATAAAATAAAATCAAAACAAGATTTACAATATCACACATGATCTGCAAAGTTAGCTTCTTCTTTACAAAGACTTCATTTGCTGTAATTACTATTATGACCGGATATCTTTTGGCTCTGAATTAGTTTAACTGATCTCAATACACAATTTGAAGACTTTAATTTCCTTTTAGGGGGTAAGCACGCGCCAAGCGCGTGAGCGTAGCTTACAAATAATCTCGCTACAGAAAAATCGCCCCTCCGCGGCCACATAACGATTTTGAGTTGATGCGATTAATAATTAAAACTACTGTTTCGATGACGGCTGTTACAAGTGCATAGAACTTTTCGATGTTTACAGCTGCATTGAAGCACTGTATGAAGAAGCGAACTTCTCACGATCTACTCAGTTTTCAAGTTGTGGTCATAAACATATACTAACACTTTATATACAAGGCTCTCTCGAGGTTTGGCGGCTTATGTGGAATGTCGCAAGCCTAGACGCAAACACGTCTATGCGCACACGTTTACACGTGTGTACAGACGTGTGTGCGCACTTCTTCGCACACTGCCTATACACACTCTTGCATCTCGAAACGCAGACAAAAGATGTAAACAAAGCAGTTCCGATTCGGACTCCGGGCAAGATAAACAAGGTGAGGGTAGAGGGGTATTTTGGGATTACCATCAAATTGACTCGACTAAGCATAGTTCCTAGAGGCTGTGCGATGATTAAAGTACTTGATTTAGAAGAAAATATATATGGGTTGTATTCCACCCTTCTTGGATCTAACACACTCCCAAGACTAACACAATCATTCTTGGACTTCAATTACAGATCAAATAATCAAAATTTTGTTACTAAGAATGAGACCCTCTAGCTTGAAACTCTTTTCATTTTATAATGTAAGCGCCTAGTCTCTTGAATTCTAAATTCGCGAGAAAAAGAGTCTAGTGGGATGACGAAAACTTACCTGAGTGGTACTGCAAAGCTAAAAATGTTGATTCCTATGATACATTTTCTACCAGCTTTAATATGAAGGCGAGCATGTATATTCTATCAATTCGCAATACATATTCGTTCTGTATAGATGCAAAATTTTCCTCGGCGTCGATACATATCGAAAAAACAAAAACGAGGGAATAACAGACATATTTGTATTTGCAAGTCGAATAAGTTAATCTTTGGTTTTTTATCAAAGCTTTCATGTTTTATTCGTAAGAATTTCGCCTTCTGTAAACTTATCCTGCCTATTTCCGAGTCACACAAATTGCCTTACATGCAAAGGATGGGATACAGTGTTTTTCAAAAGTATTCAAACCAGCGCGACAAAATTATTCAAACCAGTGCGACAAAATGGTTCAAACTAGCGCGACAAAATGTTTCGTACCCCTTCGCATAATGTTTCAAACCAAATGGACAGGTTGTTGTACAGTATAACAATGAAGCCAGTTCAGTTCCGTCCGTTTTTCACCCAATGTACTGCAAGACTCCCAAATGTAGTATATAAGAGGCAAACATCCAGATTTAAGATTTCAGAATATTGAATTCTAATAAAAGTTGGTGTGAAACATTACGCCATTTGGTTTGAACCATTCTGTTTTCTTGGTTCGAAACATTGTCGCGCTGGTTTGAACCATTTTGTCACGCTGGTTTGAATAGTTTTGTCACGCTGGTTTGAATAATTTTGTCACGCTGGTTTAAATAATTTTGAAAGCACTGTAACTCATCATCACTTAACTCCCAGAAAGGCCTATTAAGGGTGTTGTGAGAATAAATACAGTGTTTTTCAAAATTATTCAAACCAGTGCGACAAAATGATTCAAACTAGCGCGACAAAATGTTTCGTACCCCTTCGCATAATGTTTCAAACCAAATGGACAGGTTGTTGTACAGTATAACAATGAAGCCAGTTCAGTTCCGTCCGTTTTTCACCCAATGTACTGCAAGACTCCCAAATGTAGTATATAAGAGGCAAACATCCAGATTTAAGATTTCAGAATATTGAATTCTAATAAAAGTTGGTGTGAAACATTACGCCATTTGGTTTGAACCATTCTGTTTTCTTGGTTCGAAACATTGTCGCGCTGGTTTGAACCATTTTGTCACGCTGGTTTGAATAGTTTTGTCACGCTGGTTTGAATAATTTTGTCACGCTGGTTTAAATAATTTTGAAAGCACTGTAACTCATCATCACTTAACTCCCAGAAAGGCCTATTAAGGGTGTTGTGAGAATAAATACAGTGTTTTTCAAAATTATTCAAACCAGTGCGACAAAATGATTCAAACTAGCGCGACAAAATGTTTCGTACCCCTTCGCATAAT
>NKZN01001635.1:0-34698 GCA_002374485.1 Metschnikowia santaceciliae | reverse complement strand
CATTTAGGGTCCTTTGGTATCACGGGTACCTTGGGCTTGCAGAAGATGCAATTGTTGTCCGGTGGTCAGAAGTCTAGAGTCGCTTTTGCCGCTCTTTGTTTGAACCAACCACATATCCTCATTCTCGATGAACCTTCGAATCACTTGGATACACAAGGTTTGGACGCGCTTGCTGATGCTTTGATCAACTTTAAGGGGGGTATTTTGATGGTTTCCCACGATGTTTCCACGATTGAAAGAGTGTGCAATGAGATTTGGGTTAGTGAAGACCAAAGAGTTACGAAGTTCCCAGGTAACATACATGATTACAAAAAGCATATTTTGAAGAAAGCTGGTGCCACTGGTGTTGTCAAGCAACACTAATAAAGTCCCGAAATATATGTATACATTTTTAGCATACGCTTTTGTGGAACTCTGGGACGATTACTTAATTCTTGATGATTAGTCAATGCTAGGTAAATTTTTTGTATAAGTCTGTAATTACCTCTATTTTGCGTGATTGGGCTCTTTGGAATTTGATATTTCTTTCTAAAGATTTGTGTTTTTTTTTCAAGTATAACTGAACCGAAATTTCTGCTCAAAATCAGACATTCGAGTCTAAACTGAGATTGCCATTTCTTTAAAACCGCGCATCTCTGAATCGCGTCATGCACTCATGTTCTCGAGTCTCTCTCGAACTGCTAGGGTTAGTCTTGGCGTGTTAGTTTCTTATACGTGTTATGAATCCTATTTATATGTAAGGACGCAAAATCTTATACAAGAGAGACGACCCCTCGAGGGTCAGAGCAGATTTAGCTCTGCTCAAGTGGATGGAGTTTTTGTTAATCCATTTAATGAGTACCGGCCCCAAACTGCGTTTGAATTTTTATATGTAAGAATTCTAGAGGTATTCGAGAGTTTTTACGGTACAAGAATCGAAGTGCATGATCTATATCCAAATCCTGAGGGGGATTTTGCTCGCGTTGAGGATATGTTGAAGACCTTCAAGCCAAACTATGAGCTCATGAGGAAAAACTCAATTTTGCTTCAAGAATGCCTAGCATTGAAGGACTTTAGTGCCATAAAAGTAGCTAGGGATTTGCAACCTTCGGTACAGAATCAGTTATTGTTCACTTGGTTGGGACAATCTTGTTCACTCATTCAATTGAGCGGGTTAAATATATTGACGGATCCCATTTTCAGCGATCACCTCTTCAACGAAAACTTTGGTCCCAAGAGATTGGTGAAGTCGCCCATGACAATTGAAAATGTCCACTATGCTACGACAGACAATTTGAACTTGATATTAGTGTCTCATAACCATCCAGATCATTTGGAGTTGGGTATTGTTAATAAGTTGGGAAATAAGCCGACTTGGGTGGTACCCTTAGGGCTTAAAAAGGTTTTGGAAAAGGAAGGAATAACGAATGTTATAGAGTTAGATTGGTGGGAAAAAGTATCACTCAATTCACATCTAACCGCACCTTCAGACTGCCAGCTACCTGACAATTACGAAATCGTGTGCGTTCCAGGTATGCACTGGTCGGGTCAAAAAGTTTATGACGCAAATAAATCATTGTGGGGTTCATTTATTCTACGAAGAAATGGTAAATCGATCTTGTATCATGCTGGGGATACAGGTTACTCGGAAGAATTATTCGACTCAATCGGCGAGCACTATGGGCCTGTTTACTTATCCCTATTGCCCATTGGACAATATTGTCCATCTTGGCATCAGAAACCTCGGCATGTCTCTCCCGAAGAATGTTTGAAAATTGTTGGGCAATTGAAGTCATCCCATATGCTTGGAGTCCATTTCGGTACTTTCAAACTCAGTTCAGAGCCCATTTTAGAGCCAAAAAATAAGTTGCTTGATCTTGCCAAAGCAAACAACAAAGCAAATCACTATCTTGTCCCAGAATTTGGTTACACCTACATTTACGATATGCTGAAGATTGACTAACCCACATATTTTATTCAAAGAAGCATGTTGAGATATGCGATTTCGAGGAATCATATATTTAGGCACAATAACTATTTACAAATCATAAAAATGAATGCCGGCCCGTAGTGTCACGGGCGCCACTGATTCGGTTAATTTTGCAAGCCGTAAATATCCCTGATTTTTTGTCTCTGAGCAGAAATCATGGCTCTCTCGTTAGCTAAGTAAGTGGTATCTGATCTGATCACGGAACCAATAGACATAAACAAGCTAAAGGTTGCGACCGATCCCATGATGTAGTTACCTAAGGTTCTCATCACACCATTTGGACCTGCTCCATGTTGCAAGATTGTGAACCCTCCGAACAAGACACCCACACACACACCGACAGAACCGCCCATTAATGCGCCCATTTTGAACTTATCAAAGTTGGAGGGTTGATAATATTGGACTGCCATCTTGAAGGTTGATTTCGAAGTTAGTTACTGGAAATTTGACTTCTCACTATGGAAATTTTCCCCAGTCGTGCTCGTTCAAGCGAGGTGACTTGAGTGCAGGCAAACACAGATTTGGGTACTGGCAGATGCTTTCTACAAAACCAAATGATTGGCTAAAACTGTAATGGAACATTTAGCCTGGTTTCGAAACTGTAAGTAATTTTAAGGCTCTTTGAATTTCGGAAGCCTGTTGAATGTTTGTGTCTCGCACGACTTCTGTGTCCAACCATTTATCTCAATTGATGTGAGCCTTTGCAGCTCAAAACAGAAGTTGTATTGAATCGAATATGGGATCCACAACCTCAAAACCTGAAACCAAAGTGTTCACACCTGCAGCACCTGTAGACTACAGTGCCTCCTTCTTGTCCCACTTGAAAAAGTCTCAGGAGTCTGACTATGCAAGAGCTCAATATACTGAAGAATATATCCAAGAACGTGTGGCAGAGGAATTGAAGAAATTGGAAGCTAAGACGATCAAGAAATTCCAAAACAAGGTCCAGGCAGTTACCCAGAATGAAACCACTAATGAAACCTCTGTCGCTGCGTCCAACGAAAAGTTGGAAGCCTTGAGCAAAGTCTTGCATGATAATGCAGCATTGATGAAGCTAGAAGTTCCTGAAAATATCTCGAACGCAAGACAGTCAGTAGTTACTTGCTTGAAAGAGAACAAAGGGAAGGTTTTGAATTGTTGGAGCGAAGTTGAGGAGTTCAAGAAGTTGGTTCACGCCATCTAGTCGAGCATTTTTGCTCAGTTGGAGCGGTATGACATAGAAACGAATACATACAATAGGATAACTAACTGCCATGAATTAATTCGTACATTTTGATTTCAATTTGTCGAGCTAAATAGACTTACAAACCCTTCGCCTTGTACACCAAGACCAAGGCCGAGTCGCTTTCTCCTCCACCGGCTAAGGTCTCAATCTTTTCCCGGTTGACTTTAGAAACTTTGTCATCGTTGTATCTCCACCAAACGTCGCCATCCAAATCATTCTCATCTCTAACAAAAGCCTGGTAATGGCCCGAATCAGCTGAAATACCTTGATGTGTGATAACAGATGTCAATGTGTACACTGATGATGGGTTCTCAGTAGTTTTGTCCAAATCAACACTTTTCGGCAACGAGTCTGCAAAGTCATCTCTAAATTTGGTTTTAATAGACAATACCTTCATTTCGTCTTCTTCTTGTTGCTCCTGTGGGGTCAAACTGTGGTCTTTTTTGGTCTTTTTGAAATCCCTAACCAAGTCGAGGTTGTCTTTCTCTATTTGAGCCAACTTGTCTCTGACTGAAGTCTTCTCCTGTTTGATAGATTCATCGAGCATCTCGGCCACATCGAGCTCAAACGGAAACAGCACTTTTCTCAAAATCTTTGACTTCTTCTTTGTGTCCTTCCTCCAGAAAAATCGAACAAAATGAACAGTCAAATACTTTGGAAGTCTGGTGATTGTTTTGGTCACCTGATATTCTGTATTTGATTGTAAAGTTTCACTGTACTTTTCAATTGTGTCTTTCATGCTATTGAGAATTCCGTCTCTGAGGAAATTCGTCTTGATGTCAATATAACAATTGAGTTTCTGTGAAACTTCAGAAGTAATAGTTTCCTCGTTCGAAATTGGATTGGTGGTCTTAACTTTGAAGTTCACCGTCATGAAATCATCGATTTGAAAAACAGAATTCAAACTGTTGATTATCTGGGAAAAAGCTTCTTCAGCATCTTGTTGCTTGTAAACTCCCATCTCTTGCTCTGCAAATTGAGGATATTGATTTCTAAACTGCATTAAAAATTGACTAGGAACTATCTCCAGTTGCTTTTTTGTCATTCCTTGAAAAATGGACTTTAAAGACGAGACAAGTGGAGCCAGTCCCGCTTGAGAGTCTTCCACTTTTTTCGCAATATCCTTAATGCTGTAAAGTGCTTGTAAAGACGAATTCAAGTAACAAGTATTTCCAAGGTTGACCAAGCCCGAAGGGTCCTGTGAAAACTTCACCAACTGATTCTCGTTCAAATCCTCCAAGAAAACTTGCTTATTTTCAGCAGGCAAAGGCAAGTCTTTGTCTGGGGTACCCAAAACCATAATGGGGATTTTCAAGTTCAATTTAAGCTCCAGAATAATTGCATCGTCTGTCAATTTGCCCCCCTTGACTAAAATTTTTTGACGATCAATTGGAATTTGAGTTTTATCCTGAATCAATTCCTTCAACTCTAACCCAGTAGAGCTGTCAGTGAGCTCCAAGTCATGGACCTTTCCGGCGTTTTTGATGCTGATCTTTAAAGACATGATCTTCGTGGCAGACTTCTTGAAGGTGCACCAAGACCTCGTTTTCACATCAATTTATATGCAGTATTAAATTAATGACTACTTTTTGGTACTTAATTCACTTTGTTAGTCATAATTGAATTCGATAATAATATAAAAATTGAGCAAAATTGAGCAAACATAAATTTGCATTCATTCAATAGCCTATCCAGAGATTGACTTCGCAAAATGGTACAAGAGGGACCCCACGCCACTAACAGTATTCCACGCACTCCATATCGAGTTAGGGCCACCTTTAACGTTGCCCGTACGACCAAACCAAACATTTTGATTGTATGGGCGTATAGCGGCTTGCATCACGTCATCATTCTTTTCTTTTAAGGGAGGATATCTCACTTTCATCGTGAGCTCAGAAGCAAACGCCTGCTCAATTACTGTCCTCTCGTGGCTAAAAGCCTTATAGGAATAGTAGCCATGGTAGGCACCCTGTCCTGATTGGCCAATACCACCGAAAGGTGCATTTGGAAGACCGACGTGCACGACAGAATCGTTCACCATGTGGCCACCCGACCTAATTGCCGTTCTAATAAGATCAACCTGAGGGTTCTTGGACCGCTTCATGGACTTGGAAGTAAAGATGTACAGAGCCAATGGGGTGTCGTGACGCTGGATAACTTCCTGAACGGCACTCTCCAACGAAGTGTAGGTCAAAATAGGTAAGACTGGACCAAAAAGCTCCAATTGCATGGTCGAATCCTCCCAGTCGACGTTATCAATTACTGTCGGGGAAATGTAGCGGGTTTCCTCATCAGTCTCGCCACCAGCAACAATAGTTCCATTCGTAGCATCGATTGTTTTCTTCAAGTTTTTAAACGCCCGCTGGTGAATGATGTGCGTGTAACCAGTATTATTCTTGTCCAACAGCTCGTAGAACTGATTCTCAACAACTTCAACGATAGCTTTTACCAATTTGGCCCGAACGCTCTCATGAGCAAGCACGTAATCGATAGCGACACAAGTTTGGCCAGCATTTGTGTAGCGACTCCACACTATTCTTCTAGCAATGGCGGGAATATCGCTGTCAGTGACATCTTCTAACACAAAAGCCGGGGATTTACCACCTAACTCCAAAAGAACAGGAGTGAGGGTTTCGGCAGCTTTCTTTGCGATAAGAGTACCAACAGCAGTTGAGCCGGTGTACATAATCTTATCGAACCTTTGATCCAACAAGGCTGTTGTTTCGGGTATAGCACCATTCACCATAGCGAAAGTGTCCGGATCAAGGGACTGGGTGAGAAGTCTTGTTAACACAGCCGCAAAGTTTGGCGTAAGTTCTGAAACCTTCAACACTGCACAATTACCTGCAGAAATAGCAGCGATAAGCGAGGAGACTGAGAGTAGCAATGGGTAGTTGAATGGTGCTATCACGAGAACGGTTCCCAAAGGAATCTTCTCGACGTACACCGGACTTGTCAACATATTCAAAGGTAAGTCTTTTACTGGCTCGGGCTTTGCCCATTTATGCAAACTAGCAATGGTATGAACTAACTCACTCATGAGCGGCGCAAATTCCAAATTCTTAGTTTCTGATGGCACCCGGTAAAAGTCTTTTTGCAACGCATAACAGAGTTCATCAATGTTATCATTAATGGCAAAATATATATTGCGCAACTGATTTAATCTGAATTGTAATGAGTGTGTTTTGCGGTTCTTATGAAAAGAAGTTCTGAGGCGAGACACAATGCTAGGTATCTCATCAAGTGGAGTATACTTCAAAGGTGATGAATCCAAGGTGTCCGGCTTGGATTGAAAAGTTTCCTTTTTTTCGGGCACATCGTTTATTTTCGTTGCGCTTAATTTACTCTCTTGAGGATTTCTCTTGTTAGTTTTATCCGGCATTGTAGAACTTCACGCTTCAGTCGAAATCTGGGGATTGTGCGCCTTTTTATGTATCTGGTGCTGTCACATGCGTGCGATAAAACGGCGGGTCTTTGACCCTCAGATTGTGCCCTTTCAAACTTAAAGAGGCATTTCAAGACAAAACCATATACACAAAAAAATGTACATTCACTGCTCTTCGAACATAATCCAGGTATAAATTAGATGATATGGATATTGAAGCAAATTCGGCGTGAATTATATTCTCCTCGTGCAGAAGCACCTGCCAAAGCATGTGAATATACAGTCACTCGCGCCTTTCGCCCCACTTTCAAAAGTGAATGCGTGGCCCACGTAACAAAACACAGTAATGTTGAAACTAGAGACATTCCCAAATTCGGTTTCTGAGGACGAAAGGTTCATAGCAGGTATTCGTGTACATGTTGATAACTTGAAGTCTGTTGAAGACTATGTGAAGAGACAAGTTTCTCATGAGATTTTGACCGAGGATATCAGGATCAATGTCTTGTACTTGGTTCACCATAGAGGGGGCGATTACACATACACGAAATCATTTGGTCATAGAATCATCAAAGAATTTTCGAAGAAGTCAGATGCTCCCATGCTCGCCATTTCATTTGATGCCAGAAATCATGGTGAGCGCCAAATTGACCAGTTGAGAAATGCGACATGGCTGTCTAACAATGAATCGCATGCATTGGATATGGTTAGCTCAATTGATGGAACTGTAGAGGATTTGAAACTCATAATTCGATATCTTCCAGTCTCTCTTGACTTCGAGAGCTCATTGACGGCAAAAATGAAAGAAAGTGAAGTTAAGATAAAGTATAACAACATAATTTCAGGCTACTCTTTGGGAGGACATGTTGTGATCAGGTTTGCTAACAGGTATCCTGACTTGACTTCTTTGATCAATCCAAATATTGGTTGCGCGGACATGACTTCCTTGCTCATCAATAGGTTAAAAGGTACCTCTAGTTTCGAGAAGAAACTATTCTACTCAACTTATGAAGAATTAGGATTGAGTGATAGCGAAAAGAAAAAGTATCCAGAAGCACTTCACGAAAAGGTCAGTGCAGAAGATGTTCAGATTTTTGAACTGTTCCCTTTCCTGGTAGTCAAAATCTTCGCATCATTCTACGATGAAGATCCTAATGTCCCACCCCAAATTACAAAATTGTGGCTTGATTTGTATTTGAACTCAAATTCGAAATCGGAGAGCTTTTTTGAGAAAGGTAAATTTCATGGGGTCACCGAAAACATGCTCGATAAATTTGCCTCTTGGTTAACCCAAAACATTTAGTCACAATTCTGCTATGTGCCATGATGTATACAGTATTACTTAAGCGGTAGAGATATCCGAAACTTCTCACAAAACTGCTCCATCTTACATTCTTGAATTTTTCTTTTGTAGCGCCAGATTACTCTAGATTGACCAAATCTTGAGAGATTTAAAGCAGTGGAGAATATTAATTCGGCTTAGAAAATTCGAAATTTGAAAAGAGACACATAAACAAGGATGTTAACGCGGCTTACTCGATTTGTTTTGATGAAGATAATTGAACAGGTTTTGATGCAAGAGGACTGCAGCTTGAAATACAATGTTTTTCAAAACTATTCTAACCAGCGCGGCAAAATGTTTCGAACCACACTAGCAAAATCAAACAAACCAATAATCAAAATGTTTCGTACCCCTTTGCACAGTCTTTCAAACCAAATGGATAAGTTGTTGTATATAGGATAATAATGAAACAGGGTTTCAGTTCCGTCCGTTTTCACCCTTGATTGGTACTGCAAGACTCCCAAATGTAGTATATAAGAGGCAATCCTCCAGATTTGAGATTTCAGAATATTGAATTCTAATAAAAGTTGGTGTGAAACATTACACCATTTGGTTTGAACCATTCTGTCTTCTTGGTTCAAAACATTTTGTCGCGCTGGTTTGAATCATTTTGCTGCGCTGGTTTGAATAGTTTTGAATAACACTGTATAAAACCATAAGTCCAATTGTGAGTGAAGCCTGCACCCTGTGAAAATGGAAATGAAAGGTTACATGGGTCGAATAATGACTTAGGCATGAACTGAAGCACCCATGTAATCAGTCATATCTATATTCATCAAATTTCTGATTTAGAGAATCCATGATTGATTCCTCAAAATATGAGTTTTAAATGATTACTCTTGTATGTAGCTAAACTTGCAGATCCGAGTTCCTAAATTGCAGTCATTATCAGTAAAATTGTATGACAATTTGTCAAAATTTTGCATGAAGTGGGATACTCGTTCATCGGCTTAGTTTTTTCTAGAGCATAAAAGCACGCGTCCATTTGTTTATTGGGGTTTCATTCCAGTTCTTGGTTATAATGTTTGCAAATTAAGTAGATTAACTTGGTTGTGGCACAAAAATGATTCAAGTGAATAAAAATTCAAGTACCATTAACAGTGGTACACCTCTTTCCGAAAATGAAGCGGTATTAGGGCATGGTATGGAGAAGATTGTTAACTGGTATCCAAAGGGAAATATTGTCTCAGTGCCGATACTAACTACAAGACCGGAGAATAGGATCCCATGGTAAATTGGCAGAAAACCCGAATGCGAGATCTAGTCATGAACAGCAGATCCTCAGTCATGATGGACAGGTTATCAGACTGGTAAAAAGAAGTTCCATAATAGAGCAAGAATCAAAGTTCGAAGAGTCAGCCAGAAATACAAGTGCACGTATGCACATCCTAGTCAAGATCAAGGGAGTAGTGAACTTACGTAATGGAGAGAGAAAAGATTCACCTCACATTGAATCAAAAAAAGCTCTCTATGCACAGCAAAAAAAATCCAGCTAATCATGATTCCTCAGAGAATTAAGGATTCAGAGACACATTAGCTTCAGTGACCACTTTGGTTCCACACGTAAAGTGGTTGGAGTCAAGTGTACACCGGTTCACCATGTGCAGTCGTTTATGGTATCGCGCAGTGAGACCTAGCGTCGCAACAACCAGGAGCTGTGATAGATTGACAACTTGTTACTTCGTTATCATGAAGTCGCAACTTATGAGCCCCACGTCCAAAAATATCCAGTCCCTTCAGGAACAAAATAGTCTCACGGATGACTCTGTCGCTTCGGTTAACGGCATTATGAATGTGAATTGCTTGACATTCAATCAAGATGCTTCATGTGCAGCATTAGGGCTCGACAATGGCTACAAAATTTTTTCTTGCAAGCCAGGTGTTCGTGAATGTTACCAGTCAAAACAGAAAGAGTCAATTGGGCTTGTCGAAATGCTTTACTGTACTTCATTGGTGGCAGTGGTGGGATTAGGCGATCAACCAGGGTCACTGCCTCGAAAGCTAAAACTCATGAACACAAAAAGGTCTACTACTATTTGCGAGCTAATTTTTCCTTCCACAATCCTTCTGGTGAAGCTTGGCCATGAAAGAATGATAGTGTTGCTTGAGGAGCAGATTTTTATCTACGATATAAAAACGCTCAACCTCCTACATACGATTGAGACATCTCCGAATCTCAATCGTTTATGCGCCTTGTCGAATAACACTATCGGCACGGGAAATAGCCTCCTAGCGTATCCATCACCTCCGAGGACAATCACCCATGAATCACTTCTTGTCAATGGAATCAATACAAATGGTGGCAACAATTCTGCATTGAACAATATCCAGTCCGTTAGCAACGCTCCTAATAGGGTTGGCGATGCCATAATTTTTGATCTCACCACTTTGCAACCATTAGCGGTTGTTGAAGCTCATAAGTCCGCTTTGTCCGCAATGTGTATATCTACTGATGGATCTTTATTGGCGACTGCTTCAGATAAGGGCACCATTGTTCGGGTTTTCAACGTGAAGACAGGCTTGAAATTATACCAGTTCAGAAGAGGCACCTATCCTACGAAAATTTACTCCCTCTCTTTCAGCGAGGACAACCTCTACGTGCTCGCGACAAGCTCTAGCGAAACTATTCATATCTTCAGGTTAGGGGAGGATGAGTTACTAGCAAACAAGCAGAAGCAGAAACGAGAATCTTCCAAGAAAAAAACGGTGTCGTCAGGCTATCTGACTATCAGAGAGGAAAGCGAGGAGCACATACGTGAGCATCTGGATAATTTGGATATGGATGACGAGGATGACGATGACGAAGAGGACGGTGTCATAGAGGACGACGGGGATGATAGCGATGCGGATAGAGATGGCGATAGTGATGATGATGAGCATGATGATCTTGGACATAATGTGGATAATCTCGGAAAGCAAAGAAAACTATCTCAGGGTTCTTTCAATTCTTTCAATAGTGTCACGTCAAATGTCAGTGGGAGCGAAGATCAGAAAGAGAAGACTGAGCCAATCATCGATCAGAACAGACTTTCGGTTGCTCGTATTATACGAAGGTCTTCGCAAACTCTTGGAAGAAAGGCAGCTCAGAAGATGGGTGATTATTTGCCATCTAGATTCTCATCCATTTTGGAACCAACGAGACATTTTGCGTCCCTCAAGATACAGACCATTGGTAAAGATGTCAAATCTATCGCCGTCATTGAGAGTCATGCCGATGGGGTGAAAACTTACGGAAGCTTATGCAAAAGTGACGACCAAGCTAATTCCCTTGCTTCAGTGGCGTCTTTAGGCTCTCAATGCTCGGAGTCGTCAAATCTTATACGCATCAGTGTCGTGACATCGGAAGGTTTCTACTATGTGTACGGTTTAGACCCAGAGAGAGGCGGTGATTGCATCTTGCTTCACCAAATTTCGCTCCTTGGAATATAGTGTTGTCAGTCTTTTAAAAAAAAAAATAACTCGACCCAGAAATTTATTTATGATAGAAGAAAAAAAGGGGCATACTGGGAATTGAACCCAGGGCCTCTCGCAATTTTGTTCACACAAGGCGTAAACCCAAAGCGAGAATCATACCACTAGACCACACGCCCATTACTCTTGTTTTGAAAGAGCTCAACAGTAGCAGGACCTGTTAGTCTTATGATGGACGTCTTCCTTACGTCCTATGGTTTATCATGGTATGTATTGAACCTAGAATAGACGAGGAACTCCCTCATTAATCCAAGGGGAGGAAAACCTCGCTGTTATATACACTGGTTGCATGCAACCCTGCATATACATGAAACACAAGCACGTTATATGCAAGTGTTACCCGACCGGGATACCTTGCATCTCAGTATCCTTGTGAAATCGTTTCCTAACATTGTTGTTAGACATGGAATCTACTCAACTGAGTACAGTGTTATTCGAAATGATTCAGACCAGCGCGACAAAATGATTCAAACTAGCGCGACAAAATGTTTTGAACCAAGAAGACAGAATGGTTCAAACCAAATGGTGTAATGTTTCACACCAACTTTTATTAGAATTCAATATTCTGAAATCTCAAATCTGGAGGATTGCCTCTTATATACTACATTTGGGAGTCTTGCAGTACCAATCAAGGGTGAAAAACGGACGGAACTGAATTGGTTTCCTTGTTATCCTGTATACAACAACTTGTCCATTTGGTTTGAATCGTTTTGGCGCGCTGGCTTGAATCGTTTTGAAAAACACTGTATCTTTGTGTAGGTAACTATCTATATGCAGGCGGGTTTATCGCGTATCACATCTGGCCTGATGTTGATGTTTCGTGCACAAGAATGATTGGAGGGGAAAGCTTCGTTAATGAGGAACTTTCAGCTTTCCGAATTGCAATTTTCGTGGTGATACAGCTCTATATTTCGAAGAAACTACCCAAGTCGCGGAATTTACTCGTCCTTTTAGTGCAACTAATTGATGGAAACCCCATAGTGGATGCTCAATCATTAGTGCTTATACCCACGTTAACCTCATTATGCCAAGTTATTGCCTACTCATACAAGAAGAATTATCATTTAGATTCAAGTGAGAATCTAAATTCCCCAACCTCGAAGATTGTGAATGAAATTCTTTTCAGTATAATCGATACTCTATGGAAGATAGAAACGGCGGATGATTTACACCATCTTGTTAGGAACACTTATGAGGCTATAGAGAGCACACATAAGGTCACAACTGCCGGGGAATTTATAGTATCCTTGCGATCTCCTCTAGGGCGTTATGTACAAAAGATTGCAGTTTCAGTGAAATTACTACATTTTAACGAGACAACTGTTCTCTTCAATTGCATACGTCAGTTCAGAGATCCCACTTTGGAACTTTATAAAAATTTGCAAAAGTTAGGATTTAACTCTTGTGAGTCTCCTAAGATAAGAGATGAACGGGTCTCGAATCCGTTATTCCCAACTTGGACTAAATTAGCGCGTTCTGATTTCGAATCTCAAAAGAATCTGTTGACGGCTGACGACAACGCATTGTTTCAGAAACTTAAGTCTTGTGCAGAATCAGTTCATTCGGTGTCTGCAGCACCAATTTCTGCAATAAACTTACAATTCACCCACTCTGATTTTGAGGCTTTGGTCGATACTCAAATTTCACTTCTTGAAAGATTCGGAACACCTACACCAGAATCTTTACGCTCCGCATTTAAATCCATGGCATCCCTGAGTGTAAAATCTCGCATATCTGATAGCATGGAGTACTCGTCTACCTCATCTGTGCATTACTTGGATTATTTGGAAAACCTTAACTCTGGGGATTACCATGGAGCATTTAATTCGTTACACCAATACTTTGACTATATGGTATCGAAGGGGTCAAAATATTTCTACCATTTTGCTCTTATATCTAAGGCATCCTTACATCAATTTTTTGGGGAGGATTCGAAGGCCTTAGATTCTATCGAAGAAGCGATATCTGTTGCTAGGGAGAATAAAGATAATGCCACCCTTACATATGTTTTATCTTGGCTTTTTGACTTCATGAGGAAAAAACCTTCCCTCTGGGATAATCAGTCATTTCACCAAATTCGGAATCAACTGAGGTTACTTGACTTTCTTATCAAGAAGTCTCAATCTGTTTCACTCCTGTTAGCTGCAATAAGCTTCCTTTTTGAGACAGAGCTTCTCATGAACTGTAATGGATCTTTTCTCCTATATTATGAGAGCCTTTTCAAAGCCACATATATATCCATCCATGATAGCATTTCCAGCTTCATAGGCTTGTGTCACACCAGTTCAGCCTTGTGGCGTAATGTTGGCATTCGATACTTAAGCACCCTTTATACTGAACTCGGTGTATTTTACTCTAAAGATTATGGAACTACGCAGGACCATCTTGAGTTTGAGCTTCGCAATCATCGTGAATACCACACAATGGGCTTGCGGTCTATCTCCATCGAAGATTTAAATTCGAAATTGTCAATCAGTGGTACTAACCTTGCTCAATTTAGATTTATGCGCTATCAAATGCTCTTAGTTCAAGCTGAAATTGAGCTTCATAAAGGGCGTGTGAAAATAGCGTCTGAAATCTTATCTTCAATCCCTGATATGTGCGAGCTCGAGCCTGATTTCATCATTTATAAGCTCAGATTGACTGCAATGATACTCCTCTCTCAGGGGAATTCTTCAAGTGCTTTGCTTTTGTTGAATCCGCGAGACTTTGGCATGTCACTTCAGGGTTACTTGATGAGCCCCAACATCATACATGCCATTAAGCTAAACTTTCTGAAAGCGCATATCTTGGTCTCATCGGGTTCCCCTTATCAGGCGTTTTCTTTAGTGGTTCAACACTTGGAACTAGCGAAAATTAAAGGTTATAAGTCCTTGGTCGCTGAGGGATTTTTGCTTCTTTTGCAGATTTTGAATGAGACTGGCAATCCACATGATGCACATTCCATTGCCTTGGTCGCAATCCCTGCTGTGATTTGTGTGAAAGACTTGAATCTTACATCTTCAGTTCTTTTCGAGACGGCCAAATCATGTTGCGCTTTGTTAGAAATGGGCTTGCAAAGTATCAATGCTCGGAATACTTTTGAACAGTTGCTACATTTCTTGAGTTTAAGTATTTCAGGATTCAAAAGTATGCGCAATCTTTGCATGTTAAATGAATGCTTTAAGTTGGAAGATAGAGTGTCATCCATTCAGCTGCTCATTTCGGATATACGAAATACCAGAGCATTCGAAGAGTTCAAAAATCATTCAGCTAAGGGTTTAAATGTCATGACAAAGAGGCTTGATGCAGAATGCAGTCATGGCTATTTAAACAGAGCCTTGCTGAATGGCGTTGCCGACTGAAGACATAATTGAATACCTTGCCGATTACGTAGATTAGTACTCGATTAAATCAATTCAAGAAGATTTCTTTCCTTCAGAAGATCTTCCCAGTGCATCTCTCTCAGCTAGTATCAAGGCTGCGTTCTTTAATTGAACAACATTAGCAACCTGCTTGAAAATCCAAATAGGGGCACTTACCCAGCCCAAGAGAGTTCCCATCCAGAAATATTCATGATAGTGCAAGTAAGATGCCATGTAAAATAATTCGTTGACTAAACAAACAACAAACAAAACCTTCCGATTGGTATAGTACAATTCCAAAAGTTTCGACTTTTTGCCCACATTTTTATGGGACGAGGATCCCGATGAAAGCATGGCACACATGTGCATATAATGTGATGATAAATCCAAGGAAACCAAGAGTTGGTAAAACATACAATACTGTGGGTAGACCACGCAGAGGTAGCAAATCAAAGATGATGTGGCACATCTATCCGTGACCATATCTAGGGCAGCCCCGAAAGATGTACCCTGATCGAATTTTCTGGCAGCATAGCCGTCAAATGCATCAAGGAAACCAGAAATTCCGTATAGTATCAGTGTCCATACGGGGTGACTTTTCATGGTTAAAAAAGACATGATAGCAGTCATGACACGGACGTATCCAATTAAATTTGGTATGAAGAAGAATACATCCTTAACGGAAGTCGGTTTTCCCATCTTGTATTGGATCTTGAAAGCTTGATCTATGGCTGGATATCGAGCTGGGTGCCTGTGAGCTGACTTTCTGACGCACGTCTCGCAATAGTGGTTTTTTTTCGGAAAGCTACATGCCTGCGATTAGAATTGGTAAAAGCGCGCACTTCTTATGTAAGCTGACAACGTTCTCAATTTCAGTCCCACATTCTGCTTACTTTGATTTAGATCTTTGCTGCCTCTTTACCACCAAAGTATCCTTCTTAGTACACTGGGATCTAAATTCATATATCCCTACATCATTTCAACAATCATCGGTGCAAAAAATTACCCCACAATTAATCCGAAGATATCACCAAACCCCTATATGAGTAGTCCTCTTGATCTTGGAAAAGGCGTTTTATCGACGGAACTATGTAAAATAATTTTATCCTCTAGTTAAATTTCAATCTATCCATAATTTGTAAGCTGATGTACACTTATCTGAGCTCGAATAATGAATAATATCAGTTATATGCGACAAAATTTGTAAAATATAATTCTTTGGATGTTGAAAACTACAAATGGCAAGAGATATTCAAGCTCAGATCATCAAAGAAACTTATTCTTTATACGCAGGCCTCCTCAGGGAATGGGAGACTTGGCTATTCGATGAGTTCAGTACGACCGGAAAGAAAGTCTACGCGATCTGCGGGGTCCATTACCCCTAGATTGTAAAGAATCTCAATAAATCCGTCATAAGCCAAAACTGCAGTAGAGGATTCAGCTTTCAAACCTTGACAGAAAGCGATGTGTATTGTGTGGAGTCAAATTCTACAAATGGTTCTGGTTCAAAGATAAACCCGTACACCCCTCCCCCAGTCTAATCAGAAAGGGTCAATTCACTCAGATGGAATACCATTTCAGACGAAGATGATGTTCGGTATGATTTTACTCATGAAAATTTTGCTTCGGGGTGTTTGATTAATATCGTTGGATTGTATTTGCCTTCAAGGAATCCATATAGCTTGAACTACCGCCCAATCCCAGAAAACTTGACACCATTTAGTTTTCCAACATCAAATGCAAAGGAGAGCCTGTTTGTTGCAAAATTGCAAAATTGCAAAATTGCAACACCCAAGTAAAAACTGGGCATTTGATTGAGTGAGTGTATCTTAAGATGAAGATCTCATGCCTTGGCTTCTGATAACGAAGGCGGTATCTATACTTGGAACACACGCACCATGAACTGGTTGACAGCAGTCGACATTATACCTCTTCAGGGAAAGATAAATTATATTGACCCAGGAAGAAATATTTCGATATGCTTATCATGCAGATTAGGTATTCTTTTTTGGTCAAATCGAGGCTATGCCACAGTTCACATTGATCATAATGTGAACTTGGATGTCAATGTCGTTTGTAAAAGTTCGAAACTGGAAGGTTCGAAAGGATTTTGTGCCTTGAACAACTACATAATTTACATTGAAATAGGCGGATATTTATTCCGCTTCTTCTTCTGTGGATACATCAATAGCAAAAATAAGAGTATCTCTTCAACAAAATTTAACAGATGGTTGCAAAGACATGACTTTGAATTCGGCGAAAAGTCTTCGTTCCCAAAATCATGAGATGTTACAAGTCATGAACTGTATTTATACACAAGTACTTGGCTCTTATGGGCCATTTGGATGAATATGATGAAGACTTTCAGCTGGAGGTGGGTTATCGAGATTCAAAAGAATGGTTTCACAGATGTAGTGTTAGAATAGAGTAATGCCTTCTAAAAACTATGATAAAATAATAGTAGATATTATAAATATCTAAATCATTGAATATAAGTTAATAGCAAGCAATACAGTTAGGTACTATTTTTGCAGATTAAGGGCTGCTTAGGATTGGGGGACTTGAAATTGAAAGATATACCCAAAATTTTATACGAAGGTCGGAGTTCTATGGTGTTCAGTCTGATGAAAGTTTTGGTGCCTCTGGAAAAAGGTGAATGTTTAGCTATCATTGCTGATGGTTGGCACTGTGGCTTTCTCATTTCAGACTAGTATGAATTCATGCTCAAAACCGATATCAGGAAACACCAGTTGAATTAAGCATGTAAAGTTTATGATTTTGTCTCAATTGTACACATTGCTGACAAGTAAAAGTGTAGCATTTAAATATAAACATTTTTACCTTATTTACTTGATATTATCGCAACTTTAGTAGGTGGGTAAGTGTTGAATTTCATAAAGGAACAATATTTCTTCTGTTTTACGCCGGAACTCAAAGTATTCACAATTATGAAAACCTTGGAACATAGCTTATCACGTGATATTCCGGGTAAGTGCGAAGCTAACACGAGTGATCTCAACTACAGGACGGCAAGTACGATTACCTCGCATACTTGAATACATACCTGAGATTCACCAGGCCTTTAATTTAGCTATTTTTTTTTACTTGCAACAGTGAAGGGCTGAATTACTTTTCGAGAGAGTCACGATAATGAGTAGCCCAAAGCGAGCCAGTTTAGGAGACAAAGAAGGACTACTCGCCCCGACTTCTTCACACACGCACGGTGTGAATACCAGAAAGAGAAGATCGTCTTCCTTAATTCAACACCTCGAACCGGACACATTGGATACCAAAATTGATCAATCATTAAATCCGAACTTGAATGCCGATTGGGTAAATTACAAGGGAGCCTGGGTCATACATATAGTACTTATAATTTTCTTGAAGTTATTTTTTGACTTCATAACGGCTCTTGATAACGACTGGAGATGGACGATGACAATTGTTACTTACAACATTGGGTCTTACATAATGTTTCATCAAGTGAAAGGGGTTCCATTTGAGTTCAATTCTGGCGCGTACGACAACTTGACCATGTGGGAACAAATAGACAATGGCGATCAGTACACACCTACTAAGAAATTTTTGATGATAGTTCCGATTGCTTTGTTTTTAGTGAGTACGCACTACACTTACTATAACTTTTATCTATTTACAATAAGTGGCCTCAGTTGTTTATGTGTTGTCATTCCCAAACTCGCCATCTCGCATAGATTGAGGGTCACGCTATATTAGTTAATCGGTTTTCTAAATTTGTTAAGGACCAATGTTTAAAATTAAGAAAAAACATAAAAAGTTGCTTTGAAATCGGCTCGTGAATAGTTAAACGGAAGAATCTCAAAAAGTCTCGTAGGCCTATACGCAGCCCAACTCTCGCACGTTTTTGACCGCTTGTCAATTTCTAGAAGGTTGACTCTGAAACGCGAAAAGAGTCATTGCACAGGGATTGGATTATAAATTTAAAGAAATTCTCCACCCTCAGCGAATCATATCCTTTTTGATATACACACATAGAATCAAAATGTCCTACGCTTTACCCGAATCACACAAACAATTAGTCGAAGGTACTTTAGCTAATACTGATCCTGAGGTTGATGCCATCATCAAAGCTGAAGTCGACAGACAAAGACATTCTATTGTCTTAATTGCTAGTGAAAATTTTACAACGAAGGCGGTATTTGATGCTTTAGGAACCCCAATGTGTAACAAGTACTCGGAAGGTTACCCAGGTGCCAGATACTACGGAGGTAATGAGCAAATCGATAAGATGGAAACTTTGTGCCAAGAAAGAGCATTGAAGACTTTCAATGTTTCACCAGACAAATGGGGGGTTAATGTTCAAACTTTATCTGGTTCTCCCGCTAATTTACAGGTATACCAGGCCATAATGAAGCCTCACGAAAGATTGATGGGTTTGGACTTGCCTCACGGTGGCCATTTGTCTCATGGTTATCAAACCGATACCAGAAAGATTTCCGCAGTTTCCACCTACTTTGAAACTATGCCTTACAGAGTTGACTTAGAAACTGGCTTGATTGATTACGAAATGTTAGAGAAAACTGCAGTTTTGTATAGACCTAAGGTTCTCGTTGCTGGTACATCAGCTTATTGTCGTTTGATTGATTACAAGAAAATGCGTGAGATTGCAGACAAGGTCGGCGCATACTTGGTTGTTGACATGGCACACATTTCCGGCTTAGTTGCTGCAGGTGTTATCCCATCTCCATTCGAATATGCTGACATAGTCACCACGACTACTCACAAATCTTTGAGAGGCCCAAGAGGGGCTATGATATTCTTCAGAAGAGGCGTTAGATCCATCAACCCCAAGACTGGACAGGAGGTTTTGTACGATTTAGAAAACCCTATCAACTTTTCTGTTTTCCCTGGACACCAAGGTGGACCACACAATCACACGATTGCTGCTTTAGCAACTGCATTAAAGCAAGCAGCTACACCTGAATTCAAACAGTACCAGGAACAGGTCTTGAAGAATGCGAAGACATTAGAAGAGGAGTTCAAGTCAAAGGGCTATCAACTCGTGTCTCATGGCACTGACTCACATATGGTTTTGGTGTCTTTGAAAGACAAGCAAATTGACGGTGCGCGCGTGGAAACCATCTGTGAACGTGTCAACATTGCCTTAAACAAAAATTCTATTCCAGGTGACAAATCTGCTTTAGTCCCAGGAGGTGTGAGAATTGGTGCTCCTGCTATGACCACAAGAGGTTTAGGAGAAAAGGACTTCAAGAGAATAGTTGATTACATTGACTTTGCTGTTAATTATGCTAAGGTAATCCAAGAGAACTTACCAAAGGATGCAAATAAATTGAAGGATTTCAAAAACAAGGTTTTGAATGGAGATGATGAGAAGCTAGACTCCGTGAAGGCAGAAATTGCGGCATGGGCCGGAGAATTTCCTTTAGCTGTTTAAATATTGAAACTTTCCAATAAACTAGTATTATTTGACCTACAAATGCCTCAACACTTTGTCTACCTTCTATTAACATATTTATGAAATATTTGGTAACCGGAGTATCACGCTTTACGAAATTTTGGCAGCTCTAGCAGCTCTCATATAATCATTACTTAAAAAAATCGTTTAATGCACGCGAAAATTGAAAATTGAATGATATTCGTAATTTGGAATGTAACTTTCATCGGTCATGTGGGTACCTCAATGTTAGACCCTTTCGATCATGCACTAGTTGCCCTTCTGGTGAGCCTGATTTTCTGCATGCATGCACACCGCGGGGAGTCTCTTGCTTTACGGTAATAAAAACGAGGCACGAAGTCCGAAACTTGAATTTATCGCTACAAAATTATGGATGAGGAGCTTGAAAACGCCATCAAAGCAATTGAGAATGACTTCAGCGTGGACCGCAATTTCCTAGTCAAGGCCAAAAACCACTTCCTTACCTCAATGGATGCTGGACTAACGAATGAAGACGCAGCTAGAGTTTACATGCCTATGCTACCCAGCTTTGTCACCAGTCTACCCACAGGCAAAGAAATTGGTTTATTCTTAGCTGCCGATTTGGGAGGCTCAAACTTTAGAGTATGCTCCATTGATTTGCATGGTGATCATTCTTTTGATTCTAAACAATCGAAATACCCAGTGCCCCAAAGGTTAATGAAGAACTCCACTTCTGACGCCCTATTTTCATTCCTTGCTAGTAAGGTACAAGACTTTTTGAATACCCATCATCAAAGTATCGAAAACTCAACTGTTTTGAAAATGGGATTTACGTTCTCTTTCCCAGTTGAACAAATAGCGATCGACCGTGGTAAGCTAATTCGATGGACTAAAGGTTACAACCTACCTGATTGCGTCGGGAGAGATGTGGTGGAATTCTTCCAGAAGCACATTGATATGTTAAATTTGCCGATTATCCTAGTTGCGTTGACGAACGATACTGTGGGTACTTTGTTGGCGCGGTCATACACCAACAATTCCGAGATCACTAATTCAAGAACCGTGATAGGTGCCATCTTTGGTACTGGGACAAATGGTGCTTACTTCGAAAAATTGTCCAACATACCCAAATTGGCAGGTACTACATTACCAGACGGAGCACAAGGTATGGTAATTAACATGGAGTGGGGGCTGTTCGACAACTCTCTAGATATTCTACCGGCTACGAAGTATGACAACTTTGTAGACAAGGTAACGCCAAACCGGGGATACCATTTGTTTGAGAAAAGAATTAGCGGAATGTTCTTGGGGGAGATTTTGAGGGCAGTTATAGTGGATCTCCACGAAAGAAATTTGATTTTGAAAGGTATAGCAAAAGCCAAGAATCTTCCTTCAACTCACTTACTTAATCAACGTTTTCTAATTTTGACCCAACAGATGGCTCGATTCGAAGTTGATCACTCAGAAAACCTCGATGAGATTCAAAAAGTTTGGGAGAACGAATGGCATTTGACAACGACAATCGGAGAAAGAGAGGCAATTCAAACATTGACAAAAGCTATTTCTAAAAGGGCAGCATATCTCAGTGCAATTCCTCTCTCAGCAATAGTAACTCGTGTTAAAGATGATTATCGTCAAGATGACAAAGACTTTGAGGTAGGTTGTGTTGGATCCATCATTGAATTTTATCCCGGGTTTAAGGAACATATACTCGAGGCATTCAATAAGATTGGCCCTTTGAGAGGGTGCAATAAAACCATCTTCTTAAAACTTGAAACAGATGGCAGCGAAGTCGGAGCTGCTTTATGCGCCAGCACTGCATGAACAATTTAACTGTGAAGTCTCTGTCTGATCTTAATATTATTCTAACCTCAATCCAATTTTGATATCTCAGGCCCTCCTGTACAGCTTCGTCTATTTCTAGTAAATTCATCTCATACAATCGATCTTATTGTCAATACATTAACAATAATTTTAGAAAGGTAGAGAGCCATCCTGGACAAGTAAACACACAGACATTAAGCAATCCTTGCTTAAAAGCACAATACCTCCCTCTAATTATGCCGCTTTATTGTTTTTACATTAATTCGTATATGATCACTAAAGTGACTAAGTATATTTCTTCTTCTATAACTTATGTATATGGAGTAAATCATCTTTGTGATTATATATCAATATTTGTGATATCAATAAATAACAAGAAACTATCCAAATAAATATGCTGCATAAAAATTAAGATTAAATTATCTCACGAATAAGATGATTTAGAACATTTGCTTTCTCACTTTTCTTGCCCCCGTGAATGATATTAATAACTCGTCATAAACTACAAATTAATAAATCATTAACATAATATAAAATCTCTGCATGCCTATCTCTCTTACATATGCCATCCTATTTAAACATATGTGTAGTATAAATAGAGTTATATTGATATATAGACTACACTTTGATAAAAAGTATTATATTAGTAAAAATATACCACGATATGATAATATTCAAACTATACAATCTATCATATTAACATAAATATTGGAATAAATATTAAAATAAATACTATATCAGAATAAATCTATTGAAATATTAAAATAAATGTGTTATATTCAAATTTTACTACGCAAGTTAAATATTCTAAGCCAGTTCAGTTCCGTCCGTTTTTCACCCTTGATTGGGGCACTGCAAGACTTTTGTCCCAAATGTAGTAAGTAGTACCATATGAGGCAATCGTCCACATTTCAGAATATTGAATTCGAATAAAAGTTGGTGTGAAACATTACCCCATTTGGTTTGAAAGAGTGTGCAAAAGGGTACGAAACTTTTTGAATTATTAGTTTGTTTAATTTTGCTAGTTTGGGTTGAATCGTTTTGCTGCGCTGGTTTGAATCGTTTTGAAAAACACTGTATACACTATACTGATTACGGTATTACACTCCGAAGCATATTACTACTCCTACGATTATACTTTGTATACTATACACTACACTACAACCCAACTTGGAAGAAAAGAAAAACATATAATTATACGATGTATCTCTCTCAGCCACACAATGTTCGTCCAGCACGATTGTGGCGTACTCCGTGTGCCAATTGCTATGAACATAACAAATTAGGTTCATGTATATCATTAGATGTCGCTAATAGTGATTTGTTTTCAAATGAGACTTATAGTCCCTATACAATGGATTTCTCTGGCTGTTGAATTTTGCATTTATATAGTCGTGTGCGCATTTCTATATGTGATATTCCATGCTTGCTATTGCTAACTAATTTAATTATAAGTGATTCTAATCTTATGAGATATGAAGCTTCAGTAATACTTTATTGGATAAAACAACACGACACATCTTTCAACGCATGTTAAATTAATTGTATTTCCCTCAAACACAATCAAAGCTATAAGCTAAGTCTTAACTTAAATTACCTCCTCCATAATTCACAAAATGCTCTACTCTACAAACATAAAGACAATACCTAGTGCAGTCTCGATTATTTTGAACCCGTTTAGAAAAATAATATTCATATAGATTGAAATGGAATCGCAAATCACCCTAAAACTAGCTTGACACCCATTTCTAGTTGTACACTCTACTATAGCAACTTATTTCAAAACATATTCGAAGATGTGTGTAATATTTGGAGAACTAAATCAATACCTTCTTCTCCATAAGAAACATAGGAAGCATCCGGCCATAACAATTGCCTTACAGGAATCTTTGATTTCTATAATAGAGTTGATAAAATCCACTTAAGATTATGTTTGATAGATCACGAATACTTCTTTTAACTATCAATTAGAATATTTCCTTACCACATTAAATACTCAAATAGGTTTTATTTCGGCACATCAGATGTTGTGAAGATCAATACTTGAAGATATTTATTCCAAGCTGTAATCTTGGAGTCGATATAATATTAGCTGATGCTTATTAACTTTTGTTGAAATTGACATCAAGTATAAAATTTTGCATAAATAGAGAATGGTTAGAGAATGAATGCAGTCATGTTTTGACGAATTCTTAATGAATCGCTGGATTAGATTCTAAATTTTTTTATTTTGAGGTTTAGATTTAGCTCGACTACAGACTGTGTATTGTTCACGGATTTTTTTCTCTTCTTGTTCTGATTAAGTGTCTCACCAGGGTGTCAGCGTAAGGTATTGACAAAAATCTTCCTGGTTCAAGTTGTAAAAATGAAAGAGACTTATTCTGTGTTGTACCATTGACATGTTAGCTCTAATATTCATAATGATATAGTTTTAGGAATGAAATCAAAGTCTCTGGAGAGCAATCATCTCTATTCCATGCCATTTACAATCTTTTTCAAAACCATTCAAACCTGCGCGGCAATACGATTCAAACCCCACTAGCAAAAAGTTTCGTGCCACTTCGCACAGTCTTTCAAACCAAATGGCGTAATGTTTCACACCAACTTTTATTAGAATTCAATATTCTGAAATGTTAAATCTGAAGGATTGCCTCATATGTACTGTACTACATTTGAGACAAAAGGAAAAGTGCTGAAACAATTGGTTTTGAAATGATAAGCGCTTTTATTTGTAGTTTTGAAATTGTAGTTTTGAAATTACTTTGGTGACCTGAGGTCTTTTTCTTTTGAAAGTTGTGATAGAGTCGATAGTTGGTAAGTATGCTATTAACAATTTTTGTTGACTTAGAGCGAATGATGTTTATTTTTAAAATAAATTTAAGGATTTCTAGTCTCTATACATAATATAATTTTGAACATCAGGTTTATTCTCGGCACAAGTTCATTTTTCATTGTTCATCCACTAGTTTGAAGTTGAGATTGAAACCGAATTTTCCTGATTTTGCTCCGCTATTTTCCAACGGCGTTTGTTTGACGGTCCAATTAAAATTATCTAAATTTTCATTTGCGTATCGTAGCACATCGATATTAAATGTGCGGTCCTTGTAAGTTGGAATTGCTACACTGTATTCCGAGTTTCCGATGCTAATGAAGTTGGTGTCAAATACGAATAAGTATTCTTTGTTTTCGCGGAAAGTAAACTTGCTAGCGTTGACAATCTTGCAGAAATATTTGCGACGATCTTGTGGCTGCTTTGGAATATCAGCAGTGTGGTCAAGATTCTCCTCGGGATTGTTGAGAAAACTTTCTAAATCAATTGGTCCAGACGCAATCTTTGTGAAACTGTTCAAGGCAAGACCATACAAGTATGGTTCATCGCAGTAAATGTCCTGGGTAATTGTTGGATTTATAAACCAAGAGAAAAATCGAATTCCAGTTGATAGTAATGTTGTTGGTATATAGTCACGCACAGGTGTGGGGCAATCATTTCCAAAAATGAGCTCAGTGCCTTTGATGTCAGATTTCGGGGTAAAGTTGACAAGGAGTCTCAAATTTGGATGATTGTTGACAGAAAAAGGTTTTGCGTCTTGTACTTGGTTACCATTGAGGTACAACTTGTCGCCCACATTTTTCACACTGTTTGCTCCGTGTTGCCGACATCCATCGAAGTCCTTGATGTACACGGAAACGGCGAATTCGCCAATCTCAGATTTTACCTGCACAGGAATACCGGTGTTCACCGGTAATATTTGGTCATTTCCATCCTCCTCTAACGTAGTAACCAATAATCTTTTAACTGTTGACATGTTATTGTTCAGAATTGGTTAGCATTGCTATACTATGTGCCCCCTCTCAAACACCCCGTTAATTGCTCCTGTGCAACCTGCAGTCATTCAATCTAGACACGCCGGATTCGCAGCAAGAGTTACGGAGCTAACAGCACAACTCCGACAACTACTACAGCCCCAGCCAGGCCCTTTATTCGAATTTTAATTTTATTTGTGTCGAGTTTAGTAGAACTGAATTTCAATGAATTGTAGAAGGCGTCACTGCTGGGATTTTCATAGTAACTTTCTCGAACTGCATGTGAGGGTCCAATCCGGGGACGGGTTAGGATTACATACTGCAGCGAGTGTCAACAACCCGCGCCCCCGCGAGTTCTCGTGACTTATATAATGGCGGATCCCCTCGCCACTCGCTCGAAACTTTTTACCTTCTTATTCAAAAATGTCAAACTCTTTAGAAGCATTGAAAGCAACTGGTACTACTATTGTCACTGACACTGGTGAATTCGAGTCTATCGCCAAATACACCCCTCAAGATGCTACCACTAACCCATCCTTGATTTTGGCTGCCACCAAGAAGCCAGAATACTCCAAGTTGATCGACATTGCCATCAAGTATGCTGATGACAAAGGCTCAAACGCTAAGGAGAAGGCTTCAATTGCCATGGACAGATTGTTGATCGAGTTTGGTAAGGAAATCTTGGCTATTGTACCTGGCAGAGTTTCTACCGAACTTGATGCCAGATTATCTTTCGACAAAGATGCTACAGTCAAGAAGGCAATTGAGTTCATTGAATTGTACAAGTCCATTGGTATCTCTAAGGACAGAGTGTTGATCAAGATTGCCTCTACTTGGGAGGGTATTCAAGCTGCTCAGGAGTTGGAGTCTAAGCATGGAATCCACTGCAACTTGACTTTGTTGTTTTCGTTCGCCCAAGCTGTTGCTTGTGCCGAAGCAAAGGTTACGTTAATCTCTCCATTTGTTGGTAGAATTTTGGACTGGTACAAGGCATCTACGGGTAAAGAATATGACTCTGAGTCCGACCCTGGTGTGGTTTCTGTGAGAGAGATTTTCAACTACTACAAAAAGCACTCTTACAAAACCATTGTCATGGGTGCATCTTTCAGAAACACTGGTGAAATCAAAGCCTTGGCAGGTTGCGACTATTTGACAATCGCTCCAAAGTTATTGGAAGAGTTGATGAACTCCTCCGATGAAGTTCCCAAAGTGTTGGATGCCACCAAGGCCAGTTCTGTTGCCGGCGAAAAGGTGTCCTTCATTAATGATGAGGCAAAGTTCAGATTCGCATTGAACGAAGATGCCATGGCCACTGAAAAATTGTCCCAAGGTATAAGATCTTTTGCAAAGGATACTAACACTTTGTTGGAAGAGTTGGAATCCAGATTTTAGCTTAAGGAGTAGAATTATTTTCACTTAGGATATTAAATCAAATTGTTCACCTGCGTATAATACCACAACGTCTCCTAGCGCGATTCCAAAATAATAGCTTACTTAAGTAACTACATCAATGAGACCTCCTACCCAAATTCCCGACGCTTTGAAACAGCCATATCCTATAGAGTTCAATTCTCATGTTATTTCAGGTTATGGCAGAGGTTCAGCTGAACTTGGAATACCTACAGCAAACGTCCCCGTCAATGCAGCGATAAATTCACTTGAGACAGGTATCTATTTCGGTGTTTGTAAGTTAAGTCCTAGTCACAAAAAAAATGCTGGTATTCAAGCAGAATCATCTTCATACGGCAGAAATGTTCAATTCAACTATGGTCAGTATTTGGAAGGAAAGGATGTAGAACCTCAGCCAATGGTGATGTCTGTTGGATGGAATCCATATTACAATAATACTGAAAAAGCCGCGGAAGTTCACATAATTCATAAATTTGAGGATAATTTCTACGGGGCCAAAATCAAAATCATTATACTTGGATATGTAAGACCTGAATTGAATTATACGACAAAGGGTATGTTACAATCGAAAATGAGAACTTACAAAAATAAAGTACTAACCAAACTGATGACTTGATTAAAGATATCAATGAAGATATACAAGTTGCGAAGCGCGCACTTCAACTTGAGCAATTCAAGATTTACCTTGAAGCTGACTAGTGCCGCAACCTTTCGACAGTCATGATTTTTGTATGCAGTACATAAATATTATACTGGAATTTTTGACGCTATTTGATACTACTTCTGATAATATGAACAATACAATATGTGATGTTGGCGGTACAAATTCCTCCACAATTTGCGAATATTTTCGAGCGAATTGTGTTGTTAATTACTACTTTATAGCAGCCTCATTTTTTTGCTTCCATTCAAGTCTGCCACTCACACTTGCATTATACTCAGTAGCAGTATTGGTGGTTATCATAATCTTGATCTCCCTCTTGAGTGTTATTGTGTCTAACTATTTATTGTACTCGGTAACTAATTTTACTGATCTTTTAGGTGTTAGTCATAATTGTTTGAGTTACGTTGTAATACCTGCACTAAACTGCATTCCAGACATTTTAAATTATCATTACGGTATGGACAGCAATTCAATCGATCTCATTATGGGACAGGTAATTGGAGCGAATTTAATCACTTTTTCGGTGATCTTTGGAACAATAGCTTGCCTAACGCCCTTTGCAGTAACAAACAAGATGGAGCTCTTGCGGGAATACAGCGATATATCAGCTTTGGTAATTATTATGACATACGTCGTTTCCGACAGCAGAATAACCATCTCGGAATGCATATGTTTGATAGCAATGTATTTTGTGTATGTCTTAACTCTGCTACTCTACTCTACAATTGACTCTTGCAAAATGGATATTAATTCACCTGGAAATAAGGTGTTTCAGGCCGCCGAAACATCAAGTTTGATGACCTCCAGTGATAATCAGGATACTTCTTCGAACGAAAGAACAATAAATCTGACATCCTTGATGAGTTACATTCCCGAACTCTTGGATTTGATCCTCATCTTTGTGATACCTGTTTCGAAAAAGACTTTGTAGAAAATGAAACATTCCCCAGATTCTTTCAGGTCTCAAATAATAACGTCTCACGCTTTCCATGTTTGGATTTCATTTTTTTGTGTTCTTTTGTTAAATTTGACTGTATTCATGACGAACTTCTGGATTATGATTCTTGCTATTGCTGTGATATCCAGCTTGAAATACATACCTGGCTTCCTAAACCAAGAGATATGCAGTATTCTTGTTGATGTTGCTAGTATCACCAATGCAATGATCATAGTCACGAAGTTGACCAAGTTTCTAATAAAACTTTTGAAAAATTTGGATAACATTTAGGAAGTCTCTCAGTATGTAATGGGATTGGTCGTCTTTTCGTTATTGAATTCTATGAATGAAATCATAATGAACGTGTCGCTCGCGGTGAATTTTAATCCAAACCATGGCATTAAGTCATGTTTGGGATCTTGTTGTCTTTTGATTCTGATAGGCCTTGGTTTTAATGGATTTTGGCTCATGTTGAGCAGAGGACTTCAAAGCGGAAACATTTGGAACCAATTCTTGCCTATAACATTAGACTGGGAGCTTTACGTGAGTTTAGCATCCCTCAATTGTATTACTCTTTTCACATTGGGTTACATCCTGTTCAACAATTGGGTAATAGATAGGAAGCTTGGTTGCTTTCTAATATCTCTCTGGGTATTAACTATTAAAACTTGCGTTTCATATTCCTGGAATTTTCTTTACTTTCTGCTAGATACTGCTAATTTATGAATCAAACTGTGAAAAGCTTTTGTAGCTCTAAATCAGTGCAATATCTTTTTGCACCTGCCAAAAATTCTTTGCAGCTTTTTAACTCGAGTAAACGAGCAGACCTTAAAGATTCCTCCCTTAAATAGTATGAAAAAAAATCCTGTAAAGCAGATGTCGAAATCGGAAGTGTACGGATTTTCTTAAAAAATGAGATCGAGTTTGTCGTAGAGATAATTTCTCGCACAAGTAAGCATACCCTTACCTCATCACGACCATTTATGAGAAATTCAACATCAATAAGCTTATTGAAGATACAGTTCGGGATCGTGGAGTTATGGGAAATATACCTGGTAATCATATCTCGAGCAAGTGTAGCATGTCCCAGAATAATCTCGAGGTCGGCTAAGCGAAGAAAGAAAACAATGTGACTGTTTCCCATTGAGGTAGAAATAAGTCTGCGAAGAACATTTCGAGCAAGACTATAATTATTGGAAAGAATAATGAAGTCCACATATTTGTTTGCAAGTTGAATGTCATTCGAATTAGCAATTAGGGACCGCTCATATAACTGAGTCACGTAACGAAAAGGATAGATCTGTTCTGCGAAGTTCAAATATGAGTTCCAAGTTTCTAATTGCGCCAAAGTCGAGCTTTCTTGATCAAACAATGAACACTTATTACCTAGTTCTTTTTCGAATGTGAACAAATGCAAGCTATTAAATTGGTTCACAATGTAGGCATCTTGAGCAAGGGACTGTAAATAGGCTAAAATAAACTGCCTTTTATTTTGATTCTTAATCTTCAACTCCGTCATTACCGCTTCACCAGCAAAATTGCACAAGGACTCTATAGAGGTTCTAGTATCAGTCACTAAATCCATTATTCCTTTAAACGAAGAAGCGTAACTGTAAAGGGGTATGTCCATCATAAGACGAAGGAGCAAAACTGATTTTTCGTGAAATTTGTTTTCTTCTGTTGAATATGTTTTCAAGAAAGATAGATAAAGCGAGTAGAAGTCAAAGCTGTAAAAATGGTTCCCAATTTTCATTCTGGCGTTCTCAAATAACTCCAATAAGGACTGAATATTATCTGTAATGGTTTCAAGTTTAAATCGTAGGTATGCCACCCAAAGATTCAAGTCATACTCAACATGAGATAGTCCTTCTAAAAAAATGGCATCAGAGATCCCATAATTTCCCAATTTCATCTCCCAATGTGCGTATGATATCCAATAGTTGACAGCCAAAGGAAACTTTTTAAGAAATGCTTTGTATGATTTACGGAGCAATTTCAACTCTGCAGTGCTCAGCGTTTTGTCAACACATTTATCTTGATTTTCAGCAGCGTGTATTAATCTTTGCCAAAGAGAAAATTTGTCTGGTTCTTCTAGTAGCTTCAAGGATATTTCTTTCCATTCTCTCGAAGTCATCTTGGTCTAAATGTATTACTATTACGATGTTTAAGATCAATAAAGGCGCGCCGGCGCATGTGTAGGCACTTACTTGAATTAGACCGAATGTCGCAAGGTAAGGGTTTAAGCATTAGATTAGCAAAATATCGAGCTTTATGATCCCGAACGATACAAATGAGACGCAGAAGCCTGATTTGTAGAGAATATCAAAGTTTCAGCAATGACCGTATTCCGCTTTCTTGATAAAGCGAACAAAATTACCTCTGCAATGTCATCTGCAACCAATGGTTCCGTGCCAGCGTACACCGCTTTGGCCTTTTCCAAATCACCTCTGAATCTGATATTCGAAAATTCTGTCTCAACGTTTCCAGGGTCAATCTCAATAACCCGGATATTCGTGTTTATTAATTCCTTCCTTAAAGAGTGCGAGAATGATTTCACCGCAGCCTTAGTAGGGCAATAAATTCCACCACCAGGGTATGGGTCACGTCCGGCAATTGAGCCTAAATTGACAATATCACCTGAATTTTTTGCCTTGAATATAGGCAAAACTGCTTGAGTCATAGTAATGAGGGCCAAAACATTAGTATCAAACATCTCTCTCACATCAGTATCTGCAATAAAACCAATTTCTTCCCTGCCGAGGGCCTTTCCAGCATTATTCACAAGAACATCAATGTCTTTGAACTCAACAGGAAGCAGAGACACAAAGGAACGGATTTTTTCAACCTTTGATACATCCAATTGAGCACAGTGAATTTCGACTTGAGGGAATTTGAACTTTAAATCTCTCAGCAAGAATTGAAGTTTGTCGAGTCTCCTGGCAGTTGCGATGATCTTTATATTACCCTTCGTAGCGTCTACCAATTGTCTAACAGTTGCTTCCCCAATCCCAGAGGAGGCGCCAGTAACAAGAATTATTTTGCCTTTCAATCTCTCACCTGAATTTGCAAAAAGGGACATATTTACGGGTGAAAGTTCAAAATCGACATGCATTTCGCATTTCGACTGCGCACGTGCTGCTTAAAAAATTTACTATAAGATTACATTCACATGTATTACTATAGATGTGCAAGAATGAGGGAACAAGTAAAATCCAAATGAGCACTTCTAGTAGAAAGTGGTTGGGGTGTTGAATTCATACAAGTTCTTGGACTTTGGAATTCTGTGTGGCAATGGGAACTTCAAGTCCTTGGTCATGAATTGTCTGACGTATTGTCTCTTGACATCATCTTCATTTTCCAATTCAACAACCTTCAAGATGTGGATGTTTCTAAATCTAGCTCTGTGTCTAGCAGCCAAATCTTGGTACATTGTGGCGACAGCATTGACTCTAGAGACGTCTCTGTATTCCTTGTACATGTTGTGAATACCAGATCTAGATTCGTATCTGATCCAGATACCAAAGTTCTTGACCTTAGCTGGGTTTTCCTCAGAGATAATGTCGACGGAGACAATCTCACCAGAAGCCTTCTTAGCCTTGTACAACTTTTGCAAGAAATACCAGTAACGAGACTTAGCGACAACAACGTTAGGAGCAAAAATTCTCATTCTGAACAACTTTGGTTCTGGGACTGTCTCGGTAGGGAGACGACGTCCAATAATTTGATACTCGTTAAATCTAGACATCTATGAAAAGTTAGTAAATTGCAAAGAAGTATAGCCGCAATAATATTCAAATGGCGGTAGCTTGAATAAAAAAAGAAATATGATTCTTATCCACTTTTTCATTGAAGCAGTTGATGGATGTGGAACGCCGAAGACAAGAAAATAGAGTGGCCTTGCTGTATTCAGACCAAACTTCTCAAGACATCTCCCTTGATCATACCATAAGATAGTTGCAGCTCAGGCGTTATCTTCCACAGATTCGGCTAGGTGGGTACATACTTTGATTGTGTTGGCTAAGTATTCAATCAAAAGAAGAAGTTTCGAAAGCTAGAGTAACTCAAATATTCGATGTCGCACGCACCGTATGAAAAATTTTACGTGGGCCGGCATATAAAAAGGTATTGATATTATAAAATGTCGTATCAATGTCGCAATTGTTAATGTCGTTTATCTCGAAACTGATGTGGTGTTAAAAAGTTCGCACGTGCCGAGTTAGGGCTCAAGGCCTAAACCTCATTCTAAATTTTTGCGACTCTCTTGAGGGCAATTTTAACTTACCATCTACTGAATAAAAGTTTCTATGGAAAATTTATTTCTGCTTCTTGCTAATTTTCTTTTCTGCCTTACTTATGCTTTTGTGCTCTCTTCTGGCTTTTGCATTAATCCCAGACTCAGTTCCAAGGGAATAGTCAAGCCAGGTAAAGGAGCTTGCATAGTTACCGATAAAGTAGTGATGGTGTAAATCATGATGTGCAGCACCTGCCCAAAAGGGAACAAATTTGTTCAAAGACCATGGAAAGTCGTAGCCCGAATGCGAGTCTACAGCTTGTAGCAATCTCAAAACAATCCAACAGGTAATCGTAAAAAGGTGAAGTACTGGTAAGTTCTCGTTCACTTTAGCTGCATAAGCATATGCAATTGGAAAACCTACAGTACCAACTCCCAAGGCCATCACTTCGACAGGGTGTGCATATTCAGCTGCAAACCCAAAAGGAGCGGCGTATTTATGATGTTGCTTGTGAATGTTTTTGTAGAACCAGCCGTGATGGAATAGTCTATGGAACCAGTAGTGCCAAAGATCTTCCAAGATAAAGAATATAGCAATCTGTGAGAGCATAATGGAAACTGAGGGAAAAGGTACCTGAATCGATATCTTCAAGGACAAGCATAACGGATGAAATAGCCAAATCGGCAATGCTTCCACAAGGAAATGTGACTTTAAGACTGATTTGAAGCATTCCCATTGCTCTTTGTTGGATGGCAACTTGTCTTGCTGAATTTTCCAACGGCGAAAGTAAGGGATTTGATCGATCACAAACCAAGGAATACATCTGCCGAAGTAAGCAATTTCATGAACGAGAAAAAACAATAATCCTGTAGCCAAGATATCGTTTCCAATATACAAGTACCAAGTTGCCCACAAGCGTTCGATAAGTGTAAGTTTCATGTTCATAGAACTGTTAGTCTCATAGTTCATTTCTTGAAATATGCCCGAAATTGTGTTCAGGGTCAAAGGGAACGTCTCGAGGTAAACATCGCTGTAACCACGGCTTCCATTCATTTCCATTTATTTTTTGTGCTTTTGAAGCCTTACTCGAGAGGTCTTTTTCGAGGAATCCGATCGCTCTTATGCTATAATCGTCGTTTACGCATACGAACAGGATCGCCTGATTTTTTGCACCCATCGCGAGAGCGCATGTTTGTATAATGCTTTCAGTCGATCACTCCAACATACAGGTCTATACGAGGCGCGTATTCGAGATACAGTGTTATTCAAAACTATTCAAACCAGCGCGCCAAAACGATTCAAACCAGTGCAACAAAATGTTTCGTACCCCTTCGCACAATCTTTCAAACCAAATGGACAGGTTGTTGTATACAGTATAACAATGAAACCAGTTCAGTTCCGTCCGTTTTTCACCCTTGATTGGTACCGCAAGACTCCCAAATGTAGTATATAAGAGGCAATCCTCCAGATTTGAGATTTCAGAATATTGAATTCTAATAAAAGTTGGTGTGAAACATTACGCCATTTGGTTTGAACCATTCTGTCTTGTTGGTTCGAAACATTTTGCCGCGCTGGTCTGAATCGTTTCGAATACAGTGTCTTTCAAAACTATTCAAATCAGCGCGACAAAATGTTTCGAACCAACGCGACCAAAAGTTTCGTACCCCTTCGCACAGTC
>NKZN01001632.1:0-10523 GCA_002374485.1 Metschnikowia santaceciliae | reverse complement strand
AGAACAAAAGAACAAAACAATTCGCCAAAAAAGCAAACATTTTTGTCAGTGGGCTAAATAGGAATTAAACCTGGAGTCTTCATCAGTGGCACACCTCGTCCACGCCACTCATAAAGAACATATCGAAATAAAAAAAAATTCACCAATGGATCATAAGAAATCAACAGCAAAAATCGATGTAACCTTACAACAAAAGTTTCTCTGGAAGAAGGTAGACCGAAGTTCTATCTGAGGTGTGAGGCGAGTGAAAAACCTTCACTCGCCTGTTACCTGCACATAGTACATCACTGGTCTGCATCCAATACACTACGAAGTACCTTGACTTCGTACATGGTAGGTGCTTTTTGACAGATATACATTTCCACATNCCTTGACTTCGTACATGGTAGGTGCTTTTTGACAGATATACATTTCCACATTTTCACAGAACGCATTTATCTTTGCGATGGCAATCACTCGGGTATTGACAAACGGACTGTTTTTGGGGCAAGAATAGAAATTGGCATTTGTAAGCCTTCCATCAGGACCGATAGTCAATTTATCCCGAGTAATCGAAGGCCCAAAAACTAATTTTCTTTTGAAGTCTCCAAAGTACCCATCTGTGGATGAATTTATACTTTTAGCGTAATGACCATCTTCCAAGGTAAATTTAACCGGGTTTGCACGTCCAAAATCATAGTACATTACACTGACGTTATGTTAAGTTTCAGACTTACTTTTATTGATTGTGCCTTGGGTCCAGTCCACCCCATCACTTGACCCTACGGAAGAACTCATTTCTCCAAAGGTCGCTGAGTATCTTTTCTCACGCGGCCCGGCGTCCGTCGTCATGCATATTATCGCTAGCCGCTCCATACGTGTGACTCCTTTTTCAGTTTCCATCCACGCGTTAACACATTAGTACCGAAATCTGGAACAACTTCTGCAGAGAGGGGAATCATTAAACTATTGGTTTTTACATAGATCACATATGGCTCGTTTTTAGTCACAGATGGGGAATTCAGTTCATGTTTTTCCAAAAACACCTTGTCTTTCTCCAGAGATACAATAGCTTTCCCTCAAGACGTTTTCCAGGGTACCTTCTTTTCACCTTTCTCCACCACTTTGTTCTCCAGCTTTCAACTTGTGTTTTAGTATATATTAGTATACAGGGATAAGTAAGTTGTACCTTACAAGACCGAAGTCTTAACTGAGGTGTTCACCCACCAATGACCTGCACAGAGTACATCACATTTCTGCATACAACATATCCACGAAGTACCCCGCATCCATACTCGCTAGGTACTCGTTGACACCAGCACAGTCATATTTTTTGCTTCCTTAGATGCAATATCGTTTCCAGGGGATGGCTTCACCACTGCATTTTTAGCTTTTCCGCCGTATGGTAAAAGGTAAATGTTCTCCTGGAAACAGGAAGGATGACTTTTGTATGTTTGAATAAATTGAAAATCCATAATAGTATAACATGAAAAGTATTGAGAATTGCGGACTTTTCCTTCAGAGTCCAACATCAAATCAGTTCGAGGCACATCAGGACCAAAGACAAGTTCCCCACCGCGGATTCCGGCATACCCATTAAGGGGTGAGTTCTGGCTTCGTGCGTAGTTTCCTTCCAATTTAAACTGAATTGGGGGGCTAGCATCCCGCCCAAAACCGAACACACTGTGATTAGCCCCATTAAGAGGATAGATACGGGCTCCAAGAGGCAACTTAACTCCATTGAAAACGTGGTAGAACGCATATCGCAAATCATCGTCGGATACAGATGCGGAACTGTGATTTTGGTGATTTTGGTGATTTGCCATAGATACGGCAGTCTGAGTCTTGTTGTATTGTGAAAAGTATATTTCCACCTTAAAACAATGATAATGTATGATGTGATCCGTAATGACATTCCTACCGCGAGTGAAGAAGCTGAGACAGGAGTAGGATGTCTCATTTAGGACCTTCATATTGTCATCAAGTTTCAATTTAGTCTTGGGGAATGCAGGGCTCATGCTAAAGATGTTTTGAGAATTGTTCACAATATCAATAGTGTTGTTGTTGTCTGTGCTGATGGCGTAACCATCTTGGAAGTCGAACTCTGTAACTTCCAAAATGGATCCATAAGAAAAGGCATAGGCGTTGGAACCAAGATCAGGACACGCTATGCGGGAAAGGGGTATGAACTTCTCATTCACTTTTGCGTAGAAAGCCCATGGTTTGGCGGAATCTGCCCAAGCAGTGGATGCAAGGAGAGAAGTGAAAATCAAGTAACTTGTCTTCATGATTTTGTAGTGCTTCTGTTAAAGAGATACTGGCCTGGATTTATATGTCATCTAAGACACCTTGGTAGTCATGCATTACCATCCAACAATAGTTAGGGGAAACCTGCTCAGGTCATAGGCCCGTGTATACTTCCTGCCTGCACTTTTCATTCTTGTTGAGCTTTTGGTATTTTTAGGCCCATAATTTATGCTATTGTTCTGTACTAGGAAATTCGTGATATTGTGGTTACTTCTGATACTTTCAACCTATGTTTTAGTATATATTGATATACAGGGATATGTAAGTTGTACCTTACAAGACCGAAGTGCGATATGTGCTGAAGTGGGTGAAGAGTTTTCACCCACCAGTTTCCTGCACATAATACTATCACTGGTCTGCATACAACACATCGGCGAAGTACCTTGACTCCGTACATGCTAGGTACTTGTTGACAGATACCCCTCAACCAAGAGCGGAATCTGTTAACGCGTGGATGGAAACTGAAAAAGGAGTCACACGTATGGAGCGGCTAGCGATAATATGCATGACGACGGACGAGTCGCCGGGCCGCGTGAGAAAAGATTCTCAGCGACCTATAGAGAAATGAGTTCTTCCGTAGGGTCAAGTGATGGGGTGGACTGGACCCAAGGCACAATCAATAAAAGTAAGTCTGAAACTTAACCGACTTGGACTTTCTATCGTATGGCAAAAGATAGATTTCCACCTTCGAACAAGAGCCAATATCATATAAACCTATAATGTACATAGGTTTGCGGTAGCATGCATATAATATATGCTTCCGTACTCGCCCTTCATTATCCACGCCCAAGGGCATAGGATAGGTCCCAGTACCAAAACTAAAGAAGTTGTCTAGAAATCCGACCAAGCCTTCAACGGATGTTTTGTTAGTATATGCGAACTTGGTTTGTAAGCTGAACTCAACTGGGTCATTTCAAGTCTCTCCCTAACCTAAAAAAGCATAATATTGGCTGAAATGCACAAATGATAAGGGTAAAAATGTGTTATTGACTTTGGCAAAAAAGACCAATGGGTTGGAATATACTGTGAATATAACCTGAAGTGCAATATTTAATTGAGTAACTTTCATCGTAATGAAGAGCCAAAAGGGTGGACAAGACTATTTTATAGTGTTTACCGCCGTTTGGTTTGGGGAGTCACGCATTAACATAAGAACAATGGCTATACACTGTGATCATGCCGTAATCCATATACAATTCCTATATGGTAAAAGAAGCTATTATCTCTGAATTCGGCCGAGAATTGCCTGGAGTTGGTAAGCCTTGGCAAAGTTCTATTTTTAACATCTGAAATCCATTGAACCCTTTTGAGTCACTAGTAGATTTTAAGTTCCCTTCACATACAAGTACGAAAAGTAACTACATCAGGACGGACATTAGCATAAACGTCTCAAAGAGAAATGAGCCTTAATATAGGTTAAAAAATAACAATTTGAATTTTCCAGTAAGTATTAGCGACAATATTGGGAGTATTTAGGAAAAATTATTTCTCATAAAGCAGTCCTATTTTGTGGAATTTCCCAGTCGACATCAATACTGAGACACGTCTGATATCAACGTATAGTGAGTCGTTAGAGAATTGTAAGTATATCTGTAGTGAGTATCAATAGTATAATTAAATTTAAGAAAATGTAGGATGTGAGCAGCCCATTTGCGCATAATGATGTAGTTGAGAGTGCACATGGTGATAGAGTGTTAATAAAAGGGGAATGTGATTTAGACCTAACTCGCAATTGAGGCTACAAGTCAAGTGTCCAGGTACCGCGACTCGTGAACCACTATAGACAGGGACTGCAGAATTAACCTTTGACTGAGCACTTCACCCAAGACATTTAGCCTTCCAGTAGTGTCTCCCTGGGATGATAAAAACATATTGGACTTTTTTTGGACAGAATCATTATGTCTCTAGAAGTTCATGACGGGGCTCATGAACCATGTGTGATGAGCGCACGGTTTGGCTGCAAAAATTGAACTGCACGGATGGTACGCTTTTTTGCAACCAAAAGAGACCAATCCGCATTAAACATCAGTACATCAAACGGATCTAGCTAAAAATATTGTAGACGTGCTAATCCTAGTCCGCCGAACCAAGAATACCTTTAGTGTTGTAAACTAAAACGTTTTGGCATATAAACCTTCTGTTTTGTAACGTTGCCTTAAGTAGGGACAGTTTCTCTTTTGATATTGGAGCTTTCATGCTTTTCACGTAGATACCATACGGAAAGCTGTAAATTCTCAAAATCTGTATTTTCGGGAATGAATGGGGGATCTAGTAGCACATAAAGTAGCTTGATTAAAAGTTTGATGAATGGGCCATACTGTAAAAGATGACTCATTGTATCATCGAGATATGTATCAGTTCAGAAGAATGTTCCCTCTGGAAAAGAGTCCAAGGAAGTGGAAGTATCCAGAGTAGGATTATTTTGTGGCTCTGGTTCCTAGAGGCAGCTTTAAATATCTCTCTCAGTGTATATTCGACTAGTTATTCAACAACGAATGTGGCAAACGCTTGCATATATATTCGGATGCTAACATTCACTTTCTCCTAAGTGGCCTTTTCGAATTCAGCAATAGATTTTTTGAGATCTGAACAGAAAGAGGAATTTGAAATAGAAAAAGCGGCAAACCAGGGTGGCTCCACTGACTACAGTATAAGCTTTTAACTAAAAAAATAGAAATCAAACAACTTACAAATTAACTGAAACTTGATGAAACAAAGACCAACAAAAAACAACTTCTCGTCAGTGGGTCAAAGTCTAAATTGGTCAAGCACAGATACCTGGCCAAATAGGCGTTGAACACTAACCAAGTATAAATCAATGTCACACTTCGACAATACCACTCATTAAGAACAAATCGAAAGAAAGTGATCCACCAATTTACATTTGATTGGTTGAGTTAGATTCAACATAGCCTCATATTAGAAACACCTCTGCGTCTTCCTTAGAGGAAAAGCCATATTGTTCATCAGAAGGCCCCTGCGGATATTCGTAATCAGTTCCAGAAAATGTTTTGGCGGAAACATACTCATTTTCATCAAAATGCTCCTATTCAGGGGGAACACATACAGAATTAGACATCCCTTCAAAGTAAGACTGTTGTTCCGAAAAAGCATCATAAAGCCCAGATTGTTCTTCCTGTTATTGTGAACGCGTGACTATATTACGCATATGTGTTAGCTCAAAGACTGAGCTTGCGTGATTTACGCACAACGCTTAAGTCGCAATGTTTCAAGGAGGCATGCCCACTCCAATATAAAAGGAGGGGCCGCCACCCACGCTTGTAAGGTCAGGAGTTCTTCCCCAGGAAGTGAAGACAGCGTGAGCTAGACATAAGTTACATTCAATAAAAGTAAGTCTGAAAGTTAACAGTTATCCAAAATCTCTAATGGGCTCAGATGAACGCACATCAGTTATAGGTTTACCGTTACTTGGGTCTGGATGCAAGAAGTAGATCTCCACCTCATAACAAAACTCGTTGATCTTTTCATTTAATTTTCATCCATGTCCCAGCACCTGTAGAAATATGAATTGCGGAATCTCCGTTCATCATCCAATATCAATTTCATCCGTTGGGTTTCAGGACCAACCACAACGATGCTCTCTCATTTACACCAAAGTACCCATAAGTGGCTGTGTTTATACTGAGAGCATAGTCGCCCTCCAGGTTCGCCAGGTTTATCTTCATAACACAACATACTGAAATTGTTTCCATATTGTGGAATTACCTGGGCGAAGAGAGGCGTAAAGATCCCCCAAGTGTCTGCAAAGATCACATATGACACGTTTTGAGTGATGGATACAGAGTCCGATATTTTTTGCTTCTCAAAAGAGACTTTACTTTACTTGCTTCTTGCTTGGGCAGCAAAGGCATTACCGTGGCAGTCCCAGCCTTCTTGTCGTAACGTAAAAAGTAAATGTCCACCTTAAAACAACTATCAGATGATGATATGTCACTATTGACGTTCCTGCCTGTAAGCATCCGGAAACGAGTAGTATATTGAATTGAGTACCCTCCAATTATCATCAAGCTTCAATTTGTCAGTTTTGATAGCAGTGCCCACGCTAAGAAGATTATTAGAGACCCCCACGGTATCGTAATAATACTCATCAATGCCGCTAGCATATCCATATTCGAACGAGAACTCCACAGCGTCTGATGTTAATCCTTTGTGGGAGAGAACACTGACGCCGCAAACGTTTTCGGTATACGCATCTCGAGTAAGGGGCACAAATGTGTTACCGATTTTTGCAAAGAGAGCCCAAGTCAACTTCTTGAGTGACTCAGCTACCACCGAAGTATCGGATGATCTTTCTTGCGGCAAGCCGTAGATGTCCACTTCGAAGCAACGCCCACGAATCGGGGTCCTCATCTCGTAAAACATTCGGTGTACTTCACTCCTGGTGGGCAACTTGCATGAATGAAAACATCCATTTATAAGCGTGTTTTCACTACCCAACTGTAAAGGAGTTGGATCAACATTGGTGCCAAAAGCAAATAGGGGCTTAAAAAATCCTACTACCTCCTGGTTGGGCCCATAAGCATAATTATTTTGTCAAAGGGAATTCGGCAGAAGATGCCAGCGGGTCTCCATAAGAAACGACGCTCATAATATCTACAAATTCTAAACAGGTAATTCCGGAAGGCAGTACTAACTTACCATCCATTTTTACAAAGAATGACCAAGGATTGGCGAGGCCTGCCCAAGCAGTGGTTACCGTAAGAGAGGTGGAAATCAAGTGGCTCGTCTACATGATGATATCTGATGCTCTTGGGCAAAGGCGAGCTGGAACGGTTAAGTATGCCAGTACGATCCTTCCTGATCTCCATTGACTTTACAGTCACGCAATGCCATCCAAACAAAAGCTATAAAATATGTATTAATACTTGCATACTTCCTGCAAACATGCTTCACTCCTTCAAAACTTACGCCTCCTGGGCCAGATATTAGACTTTATAATAGACACCGAGCGTGTCACGTAACCAAGGTCCATTCATAAAGAGTTTCGGAAATAAGCTATTAACCCCTTCGGAACTTGTCCTTAAACCCTTCGGAAATATCGTAATTCGTCTATTGGTTTTCGTCCCACTTTTTCACTCCATCTCATTCTCGGTTCTTATCATTCTTCACAAATCCAATTGCAGGTCAAGGTAACCAACACCTGGGTTGTATACGTGGCCATGCTGTAAGCAGGAAAGGTTATTGTTCAAGGATAAATTTAAGTTTGAATATTTCTGCAGGATATTCTCCATATATTGAGTTTGGGTAAGTATAACCGAGCAAAATATTCGAAGATAGTTGTTGCAATTAAACGTGAGGCTTTGAACGGTCGGATTGTAATGATTTGGGATTACTGAATCCCTTACCATGCTCTCTACATACATTGCACCACGCTCTTTGAAAAGTGACACATCAGACAATTTCTACAACAGTCATGACCTCTCTCCATACCAGATGCACACCCATTGTCTTAAAAGCATATTAGAGCTTAGTCATCACTATCCTTTACTTTGTATCTTTCTTCGGCCATGTGGTAGCATTAAAGGGTAGTATAAGATCTCAGATTGTTTTTTTATTTTTGGAATACTAACATAACAATACATAATTTGTTCGGCCATTACTTTAAACGACACATTTCCATAATTAACCTGAACAGCCACAAAATCTTAATGTTTCCACCAGTTAAATTTACAAGGCAATTTTAGTCCTCGTCTCTTCCGATTCAGAAGCAGACATTGCGGATTATGCGTTCATCTTGTAAGGCAAGAGCCATATTTCGACCTCAAAACAATTGTCAGCTATTTTGGTTGGAATTCGGCGCACAATCCAGCGCCCCGGAGTAGCAATAAAATGGCATGCGTAGAAGGGAGCCAAGCGTGACTTCCCTGTTTTATCCAAATCCAAGTTAATAGGGAGGACTTGAGGACCGATTACCAATTGACCTTGATGAAACCCAACAGGCTGGTTGCGGGGTTTCCCCATGGTAAAAGCCTTCCCTTCTTCTAAGCTGAACTTGACAGGTTTGGCTTTGGGATTGTCGTAACAAAGAATGCTCATATTTTGAAACCGTTCTCCAAAGGAAAATTGAGAGAGGGGCACAATAGTGCTATTGACTTTTGCATAAAGGGTCCATGGCAACTTCGGGTGTGCCCAAGCAGGGGCAGCAACGAGTGCAGCAAGGATCAATTGAGATAATTTCATAATGGTTGTGATGCTCTCAGAGTGAACTGGAATTCCTAGACAGCGACACTCAGTTCTTTATAAAGCCAAGAAAGTATGTCACGCATTGACGGAACAATAGTAAAATTGCCCGTGACCATGCCCTGATCATGCACATATCCTGTGTAAGTGGGGATCTTTGTCTGCATAAATTATAATCCCTTTCATATATTCAGCCCCTTTTCATAACAATGAGCATTAGGTTTATGGTTTTTATGGATTAGTCATGATGAAGGAATAAGGTCACATAATACAAGATCTCAACTTGCATCATTGCTACCTGCTTCAAGCTCCTATCGACTGTATGGAAGCACCCAATTTCACACCACACGATTCTGCGGCTGAAGTTTCCCATTAACGTAAATATCACATTTCTTCTCAGAGCTACTCAAGAGGGCTGGAAGGTTCTCACGTGCATTTCTCCCATAATAGTGGATGCTGCATTTCTCCATACCAACAGCCAGAGAAATTTCTGTGATCTGCAGTGAATTGTGACCGGTCCCAAAATTTGGAATAGGTTGCACGACGGATTTAGTTTCTCTATTGTAAGGCCTGAGGTAAATGCTCACCTCGAAGCAGTAATCAATTCCCTCGCCTGAAAATAGATGCAAAACCCAGCTTGCGGGAACACCCATTAATTTGCATAAGTAAAACTGACCCGAAACCAACTTCCATGTAAAATCAAAATCCAAGAGTTGTCTAGGGACAGAGGCTCCGAACACCAATTCATTTTGGTAGATCCCCGCATATTGCCGGGTTGCATTTCTTATAGTAAAAGCGTACCCCTGTTCTAACACGAACTCGACTGGCTTAGCTTTCGGGTCCCCATAAAGAAAAGTACTCATATTACCAAACTCGTTTCCAAGAAACTTTTCAGAGAGCGGCACATACTTGTGTCCGAATTTTATACAGAATACCCATGATGGCATGTTTGGCTGTGCTAATGCAGTGAGGGAGACAAGGGATGCCACAATGATTCGAATTGATTTCATGATAATTTCTGATGAACCCGAAGAGTTAAGCTGCCTCATTTATAGGGCGACCTATGTCATGCATTATTGGAACAATAGTAATATTATCCGTGACCATGTCCTGATCCATGTACACTCCATGTAGTTCTGCACAAACAGCACCCATATTATCGGTTTGGGATGTTTAGCACCTAATTTTCAGTCCTATATCCATTGGTTTTGTTGACGTAATGCAATACCCCTTATCAACGCACTATTAGCACATGTAGTCCAGCCGACTTTACCCTGCGATGTCAAATGTACACCATCTAGTCGTGCGAAGCCTTTTTCGGCACAAGTTCCCCATCAACGATTAATTCACATTTCCCATCATAGGCCTTTATGAATTGAGCATGGTTTTCACGAGCATTTGTGCCATGAAATTTAAAGGTACATAACTTTCTGGGTTGGTACACAGAGACATTAAGAAGCTTAGGCGTAGGTTCCTCATTAATGCAAATGTCACACTCCCCGTCATAGGTTCTCACAAACTCGTCAAGCTCCTTAAGACCATTGTTCCCATAATAATTAAAGAAAGATTGTTTATCACCCACATGCAATAAATCCGCACCTTCTTCAGGGAAATTTCCATCAGCGTCAGGAAGCACAGCAGACTCGGGTTTTCTGTTGTAAGGCAAAATGTAGATATCTACCTTGCAAAATTAACTAACGCCCAGGGCTGTAGTTCCGTGCAAAATCGAACGTGCTGGGCTAGACATCATATCACACAAGTAAAACGAACCCAAGCGGATGCTCCAATTCGCATCCAAATTCAAGGGTTCAGGAGTGATTGTGCAACCAAACATTAATTTATGTTGGTAAAGCCCTGCATTATGCCAACCGGTTTCTTGTGTAGTAAAATCGTAGTTGTCTTGAAAAGTGAACTCAACAGGCTTGGCCAGCGGATTGGCATAAAAAAACATGCTCCTATATCCAAACCATTCTCCGAACTACTTGCCAGAAAGAGGTGCATAGTTGTTGTTGAGTTTCGCACAGAAGACCCATGGA
>NKZN01001628.1:0-25458 GCA_002374485.1 Metschnikowia santaceciliae | reverse complement strand
CTCAGTGTTTTCACTCTGTACTGCAGATAGTACCACTCATCGCATCCTGTACATACGATGATTGTCACGGCTCACAAGTTCAACACTGTTTACTATGTTCATTCGCCATGATTCCTCAAAAGGAGGAATCTGAGCTGCTTATAAAACTTTTCAAGAGAAGGGATGGTTAATAGATGGCTGGTAGATGGCCTTTTATTATTATATACAATGGGTATCGTTAGAATCAGGCGGAGAGGCTTCATAATACCTCAATAGGTAGAGCACTACCTACGGTTGATCTAACAACCACTATCATTCCTAGTAAGTCTAGTACGCTAATAATATCTTCTGCTTAAACTTTTCTCTCTGCCATTTTCTCTGCCATTTTCTCTGCCTTTCTATCCATGAATGAAAACTGTTATTTTTAAGTGAATTAGAAGGGTTTAACATAAAATGTTACATTAACCATAATATCAGTTAATTTTTTAATAGATATATTCTTAGTATCAGATAATTCAACTGTTATAGTATTTCATTTATTTTTATTAATAAGTAAGTTTTTACACATTAATGGTATATTATCAAAGCAATTTGTGATATCACTTTGTATAACTCAAGTGTATTTTGATCCAGTTAATCAAGTATCTCTTAAAGCCATATGAGTTGATCATATCCATAATTTAAGAATTCAGATTTTTATATTGCTTCAATAATAGATGATACTACTGGACAGCATATCTGTGCATTGCACTCGCTAGGTCTAGGCACAACGCTGTCCTGGATTGATTAACATTGATCAGACGGGAAACAGTATATCCCACTTGGTATGGCAGCAGCCTCAATAGCTCTTGCTCCCCAGTAGACGCTGCTGGTATCTTTTTCCTTTTGTAAATAATTTCATGATGTGAGGTTATATAGAGGTACCGAAATACTCGTTTTTCATGGTCCAAGTGTTTTAAAGTAGGTCTCTAGAGGTATCTGGAGAGCATCGTTACAACGAACATAATAATATGAGCCTAAGTGTTAGATGCTTGTTGTTACGTCAGGTACTCTGTTCAGTATGTTTTTTGGTTGATGATTCCCCAAAAAGAGGAATCTGAGCTATTTAAGTATTTGACGACGGCGTCGCCTAGTCAATGGGTGTTTCGAGGTGCAAAGGGGGAAGACTCTCCACATTCCATCTTGCTACCTCGGATCCTGGTACCTCGGGTTTATCAAATTCCCTCCTGGTACCTCGTACAATGATGGTGGAGGTATGGCACAGTGGATTGGCCATTGTTAGGATTAGACAGCGAAGGCTCAAAATACTGAAATAGTTAGAGCACTGTCTAGCGTGGATGCAACACTATACTACTCTATAGTATGCTACTTTATACTTCAGATCACAGTAGTCTAAATAATCCCAGTCCTCTGTTCTACTCTATACTATACTACTCTATACTATAATGTATTGCTTACTACTGCTACTTAATACTTAATACTCTCTAATTAGTCCTTTGTACCTTCCACTCACTACTCACTGACTACAACTACCTTCTAACTGAATAACTACTTAGTACTTACTACTGACTGCTGACCCTGACTGCTGACCCTGAATAAACTAGTACTAACTGATAACTCATGACTCTTTACTTTCTACTGATTAATAACTAATAACTGACTACCTACTACTTACTACTCACTAGTAACTATTCAGTACTTCCTGTATTACTAAATTACTGAGTGATAACTGCTAACTAAGTGCTAACTATTAAGTACCTACTAACTACTTACTACCTACTACCTACTACTTACTACTTACTACTTACTACTTACTACTTACTACTTACTACTTACTACTTACTACTTACTACTCACTAGTAACTATTCAGTACTTCCTGTATTACTAAATTACTGAGTGATAACTGCTAACTAAGTGCTAACTATTAAGTACCTACTAACTACTTACTTCCTACTACCTACTACTTACTACTTACTACTTACTACTTACTACTTACTACTTACTACTTACTACTTACTACTTACTACTTACTACCTACTACTTACTGCTTACTTATACTAGCTTACATCTTAATCTATACTAACTGCCTGTATATTTTGCTAGTGTAGAGTGCTGTTTCATACAACTCTATCGTAAAATATCATGTTTGTATGGGCTATGACGCTTAGAATGGCCTTTAGGATTAGACAGCGTAGGCTTAAAATACCTCAATAGGTAGAGCACTACCGAAGGTGGATCTAACACTAAGAGTTTTGGTTGCATAAAGTAATTTGCCAACGAGAGTTCGATACTCAGTTTCATCACAAAGTTCAACACCTTCTTCCTCAAGATATCTATCTATTTTTCTCTTGTAGCTGGAACCAGTATTGGATGGCATTTTCTCATATCCTAAAACTCTAGGATTGAATCGATATAGTCACCAATATGAATATTTTGTTAGATCCACCATAGACAGGTGCCTGCCTTTAAAGGCATTCTGAAGCCTACTCAGTCCGATCTCTTAACAATGGTCATGTCATCATTATACCAAGTACTATAATGGCTGTGATACGGAGTTTTCAATGGCCATCATTGTACGAAGTACTTACTACGATGGCTATTCTAGACCAATCCTCACCATTGTTCTAGGGGACAGTTTTTCGAATGCAAACTTTTCTCTCAAAGTTAATTAAGTCACTCCGGTTCCGCCTTCTGGCTTGGCTTTGGCTGTGGCCTAGGCTGTGCCCTCAAATGTGATCTTTGCTGTGGCTCATCAAGTCTCAAATGTGGATGTCTCTCCACAATTTCAGCTGTAATTTTTCCAGGCTCAGCCAAATTTTAATTTTCAAGGGCGACTGGGGCTCTTTAATTGTAATCACGATCTTCAAAGGCAAACTTTGAACGCCTCTCATCTGCAACAGCAGAAACCAGTTGGAATTCCTTTTCAAGTCGTCTGGCGAGGAACTTTGAAGCCTGGTACTTTCTGTGAGGGTGATCACGAGCCAACGCAACCAACTTTCCAGGACTCATATCCTCGTAATTGACGTAGTGTAACAGCAAAGGATAACAACAGCTTCACTTATCAGAGGAATTATTCTGAATATGTTAATATACATTTAGATGGTGATTCCGCTGCCCTGCCTATATATAATACGGTTGTTATGGTTCTGTTTCAATAGGATATCTTTGAGGAACCATCAACAAACATAGTCTCAGTTAGGCATAAATGTAAATGTATCAAAGAACATAATAGATATTAATAAAGTCCTGATACGTTCTTTATAACGTGTGTTTGCATAATCTTGTATTCGTCGATGGTTCCTCAAAAAGAGGAGCCGGAGTGGCTTATATAACTTTGAGAGAAACGTGGCACCGAAAAACTCTCCACTAGAACAATGGTAAGGATTGTTCCAGAATATTCGAAAGGACCATCAATGCACGAAGTAGTACGATGGTAGATGGTCGTGACACGGCGTTTGCAATGGCCATTGCAATAATCGGACTGAGGGGCTTCATAGGCTTCATAATACCTTCATAGGTAGGACCCTGCCTATGGTAGATCTAACAAGTCCTCTTTTATGTGAAAATGTTAATTCCAATGATTTTCTCAGCAATTTCTTGATCTTTCATCTTAAAATTATTTCGCGGATAAACTCTTAATTTCCTTGATACTGGAAATATCCGATTTTTACCGAAGATAAGTAGGTCATTAATATAGAGAGCTGTTAGAAGCTTCTTTGATGTGTTTTGAGACAAACTGTTGTCTTAGCCAGGAGGTTGTTTCATATAGATTTCTTCTTGGAGATTTCCATTCAAAAAAAAGCTGTCTGAACGTCCATTTGGTGGATTTTCATGCCGTTGATAGCAACAAAGTCAGTGACTAAGTGGAAGCTTTCGATTTCTATCACAGGAGAGTAAGTTGCTTGGTTTGCACCCGTTTGATCATCTACTATGTTGCTGTGCAGCTTCACTCTGCTAAAGAAAAAAGTACTAATATATAGTGTAGTAATGTGTATTAGTGAGTAGTAAATCATATAAATCTAAACAGATATCTAAATATATAACCTAAAATTTGCTGGACCTTTTTTTTATTATGGTTGGTGTTTTATATCGTGTGGTGTACGGATGTCCATATATATAAGTGAGAAAAACATCCTACTCCACCACCATGTCCGACTTGGAAGACGACTTGTTGGCGCTCGCCGGCGGCGACTCCGGCGGCTCCGAAAACGAAATGCTGGATATCCCTTTAAAGAGATCTCGTGGCCCTCGGCTGAAAAACGTTCATTCTGCCCAAGATCTGGACGAAGACGACAACGATGCGTACGACGGCGTTGAAGACGACGACGACGACAACAACGACGACAACGGCACTGATGATGGCTATAACTCCGAGGAGCTCGTCAACCCGTACCCCTTGGAAGGCAAGTACAAGGACGAGGCGGACCGGGAGGCTCTTCTTGAGATGGACGAGATTGAGCGAGAACAAACGCTTTTTGAGCGGTCCCAGGAAATGGACCGGTTCAATGAAAAGCAGTATTTGCAGCAGAGAATGAAGCAGCAGCGGGCTCCGGGCGTGGAGAAGAAAACTCGGTCTTCCAGTCGTAAAATTGGCCCAGCTTCGTCCAAACTGAACAAGCTCAACGAGTTACGGAAACAGAGAGAGCAGAACCGGCGTAAACGAGACGATTACGAGGATGACGGCGAGGATGACGAAGAGGATGATGACGATGATAATGTGCAGGAAGACGAATACGACGAGGATGACTACGATACCTATGGAGATAGTTCCGGGGTTGTGTGGGGAAGCGGAAAGAGCAAGTTCAAGAGCCGCAGTTTTGAAAGAGCCACGGTTGCGGATATCAACAAGATCCGCGTGGGCCGCAGTTTCTTGAGCAAGTACCTCTACCACCGCAGCTTTTTGGATACCATCAGCAAGACGTTTGGTAAGATTAATGTGGGTGTGGATAGGAGGACCCGGCAGCCTATATACCGGGCGGTGCAGATTGAAGAAGCAGTGCATCATCCAAATAAGCAGTATCGCGTTGGAGAGGGCAAAACGGATGTGTATTTGGTGGTGAGTCAGAACCGGATGCAGAAAAAGGAGTTCCCAATCAATGTGTTCAGTGATGGAGATATTACCAATGATGAGTTTGAGCGGTACATTGCCGAGTTGGGTAAGACCAATGAAGACGTGGCGTACCGCGATGATGTCAACGAGAAGGCCGAACAGTTGCACAACTTGATGAACAGTGGGTTCTCCAATAAGGATATCGATGAGATGGTGTCCAAGAAACAGAAGTTGCAGAAAGGTATTTATGCGTACGATGCAGTGTACCAGAAGTCACGTGTGATGGACCAATTGAAAGTCGCCAAGCAGGACAACGACTTGGACAAGGTTAAGGAGTTATTGGAAAAGTTAAAGGAGCTCGAGAACGTGCTCTACAAAGACAATGAGCGCACGCTGCAGAGCTCGTCCACCAGTATGTCCAAGGTCAATGAACGTAACAGGAAGTTGAACCAGATCAATATCCGGAACGCCGAGGTCAAGTCGCTGATGTTGAGGAAAACGGCGGACTTGGCCGATGGTGACCCATTCCTGCGCTTAAAGACCACCACCCGAATTTTCTACCAGGACTTGGTCAACGAGGAAAACCAGAAGGCTCTCCAGGATGCACGTGACAACTACGATACTATGTTGGCGCAGAAGAGTGAACAGGAGGCCAAGATTGCGTCCAGCACGTATCGGGTCTTGGGAAACTTTGACCTGCTCATTGCCCTGGTCTCCAACGATTACGTCCCTGCAGTATAGCAGTGGTGCATACTGCACAAATCTATCAATCATTAAAATTAGTATCAGTGGATCTAACTTTTTAAGAAGTTCTGAAATAAATAATTCCTTTTTGGCAGAGATCATGCTGGCATTCAAGGCATTGGTGGCGAAAATCCCTAAATTCTTGTTCAGCTCATGGCATTTAACGAACAACTCATTCTTGTAAATCTGTACCATCTCACCCTCCTTCTTTTTGACCACACCCTTTTCCTTCATGGAGTCGCCAACGTTCACAGTCATGAAGCTTCAGCCTGTGGCCACCTATTCTCTTGTAGTCAATTTGAGTATGCAAACGATACTAGGTGGCTTGACATCTACCACTCTTCCATTGCCAGTAAGCACACCGTAGAAACCAGTCTCGGCTTTCACAATGACACCAAACGTCGAAGCATTGAGCTGTACGAAGTCTTCATTTTCATACTTGCTGTTCAACATGTCCACACTTGTGTAAGAGTCGGTGGCCTTGATCAAGTAATTGGCAAACACACACACAACCTCTTTTGTTTGGTTACTCAATAATACCATGTAGTCACCGTCAATTTTAATGACCAAACCAGTTTGGTCAGTGTGTTTTCCTTCAATGAATTTCACGTAATTGCCTAGCGTGAACACTTTTCTCTCTCAAATCACTCGCAGTGACTGCTAATTCCTGCTTCACCAACTGCCTGTCACCGGCATCAGTGACTATTATACAGACTTCATTCAAGGAAACCCTTGAAACCTACCCATTGTTTTAGCTTGCTCACCACCACGAAATTCGAAATTATCACCTGGTTGGAATCCACTGGAAAGTTCACCTTCTTGGTCTTTGCAGCATCTTCTCAAAGATGCTGCAAAGGCTGAAAGATCCTAGTGGAGTATGCTTATGAGTGTCGATAGGAACACTCGGTGTGCACACTGTAGTTTTTTTTTTTGAGTGTGCTTGTCATAATGTGACATGTCTAGATGTAGCATGAGACGGCAAGATGATCCAGTAGCACTTGTATCCACCATTGTAACCACTAACTGGAGGCACTACCACTGATTAAATAATCTAGCAGTCGATCTGGTGATAATCTAGGTGGAGGCCAACAACGAGGACCCAAGTCGATGAAGAGAGCCCGAAACACCAAGACTGCGCGCCCTTAAATTGGAGAGAATGGGCCAGTTGGAGGTCAAGGTCAAGGAGTTGCTCAAGTCAAAGGATAATTTGACTTCCGAGATCGCCTGGTTGTGGAAGATCATCGACTTTTAAACCTTCCCGAGATTCAGGCAACCATAGCGAGACTGCAACACCGGAAAGTTGTTGAAAGTCATTGGGAGTTGATGAGAACTGTGCTGATGGTGACCTTGGACCAGCAATGATCTCTTCATGGAGTTCAAAAATCAGATTTTGTCGAGTTGTGACATCACCGTGGAGTATGAATTTGTCGAAAGGAAATCAAAGTCGTTGAACAACCATAAACAATAGGCTTAGTTGTTCCATGCCACTCTGATTTTGAGACCCTCCAAATTGACCATGGAGAATCTCTAAGTAAAATCAGACCCAATTGGTGACTTCGTGACAATCCTGGCAAGACCATACATTGATCTTAGAACGACATAGATCCTGAATATAGACTTGGACTATCTTGAACTCCGTCTCATGGGTCACATAAATCTTGGATTATGGAATTTATTTGTGCCATCCTGATCACAAATTGTAGACTCGGCATTGAAAATGTAGTTTGTTGTTGTGTAGCTCTATACTATGCACAACAAAACAAAGCCCCTTATCAGTAATGCTTGACCTTTGAAGTATGAGTATCCCTTCCATAACAGTACCCTATTCTTAAAAGCCTTTGGGTGTATCAGTTTTTGGAGGAGCGGTTAGTGAGTACTAAGAAGTACTAGGCAATAATTTGTAAAATATTAAAGTATCAGGTACTCGAGTACTGTGGAGAGCCCAAGGTATTAAGCGACTAGGCTTTATCTTGGATGTTTGATGCTCAAATAGTTTTTGGAAAGTTAGAGCCCGGAAGTGAACCCGGACAGACTTAACTGGTACCAGCCTTCAAACCCACAGACCTCGTATATAGACTAAATATACCCAGAATGATATTCTTCCGTATCTTAAAAGCTATTTTCCATAATTCACCATTGTCAAAAGGAGCATTTTGTTGGGTTTTTTCTGGCGTAGTCTGGTATACGGTTCTGATAAAAGACTCTAAAACCATAGCATATGTATGCCGTAAAGTCAAAATATTCTTAAAGTTAAGTCCACTTATATGCTCCAAATGACATAAAGAATATACTTCTCAGAGAAAGACAATCAATCAAAATACTTCTCTGGAAGAAAGCAGCTAGCGCCCCAGATTCTTGTCAAGGTAGCAGTGCCTGACATCAGTTCAACCCCCAATTTCCATCTTTTCAGTCATATTTCACGTATTTATTGAGACTCCAACTTTTCAAAGAAGCGGTTCCAGAGTTGATACTTTCATAGCATAATCGGCTTGATGACACTTGAGAATGCCACTCAACTTGAATCCAATACCCTGCAAAAGTATTTCATGTATAGAATTGATGCTCGAACTACCGGTAAAATTCCTGTTGGTAGGGTCGCGGCTGGGGGCTTTATATATTAGTGAGGCTACGTTTTCGCAGCCATCTGCAAGCCCCTGAACACTGTGCATTTGTGTCAGGAGACGCGGCCTTTGAACTATAAAAGGAGACCTCCCCTCTTAGAATAAATACTTTTTATAGGGATTTCATAGGGCTTATAAACGGTCCTCACACCTTTTTGTTATTCTCTGGATAGAGAAAGTTCTGGTTATGGAGGTTTACGAGGTATAAAAGAGGAAAATTCCTTCAAGTCTATATACACGATTAGTTGGTGCAATCCCATAGTTACATAAGCATGTCCCTGAAACCCTAACATTCCTCCCTTTCATGCAATTGGTCAAGTCTCCCAAATCTCCAGCCTACATACAAGCTCCTTTTCGAAACCTTGACAATCATCTTGAAACATCTTTGAGTTTAGTGTCTGAAAATACATACTAACTTCAGTCTGTTTCTTGTAAACATTCTGCTTACTCAGTATAGTTTTGGTTGTAAAACTATGCATTTCCGGTGGTACTGTATAACCCGAATCCTACATAGGTTCTAACTACTGTAGTTTATACAGATGAGTGCAGTGTTAGTCTTAGCTAGGATACTGGGATGTAAGGTATCAGGTGGCTGGTACATACATATGATGTACACATGTTTTATGTGCATACAGGGATGCTTATCCCCAGTGTACATAAAAGCAGCTCCCCTACTCTTTCTTTTGACAACCAATCAACACCCTATTATGACCAGACTATAGGAACACAGTGACCAAAGACTACAGGATCACAGACTACATGGCTACAATACTACAACAGCAGGTATACCAAAAATAAATAACCCAAATATATACGAGAACTAAATGATCGACCATAACAGCCAGTGGTTTCTTCAGTAGAGTTCTCGGATGAATTGCTGGCGAAGCTCGTGGCGCTCGAGTTCCTTATCGTATATGGAATTGTCATCATGGATATCGTTCGGGAGCTCAGAGTAAAACGACTCAATGGAGTCTACAGATGAAACGGTGGACATGTCGTCCTGGTCATAGTACCCCATACGCGAGTCCAAGGCTGCAGTTATGTTCCAGCCAATGCTATCAGCGAAATAAGAGCCAGAGGTTGTTTTTGCCAATTCGGCTCCGTCACTCTCAACAGCCGTTTGGGACGATTCAGAAGAACGTGTTGGTTTTAGACTCGGTTTGCTGCTCCTTCTGAACAAGTTCTCACAAGTGTTGGACTTGGAACGCATCAACGATAACTTGGACGAGATGCGGTAGAAAATATTGGACTTGGTCTTGAGCCCACGGCTGCTCTGAACTTCACAGGGGAGATCAAACGTAATGGTTCCATCGTCACCGACATAGTATACCTGGTTCAAGAGCGGATCAAACTTCGTTTCCCACATATTATACCAAAATGGAGACTGTGACTAGACTGAATGGACCGGGGATTGAAACCAGAAAGTTTTTAGTGTAATGTTGGAGTTTGGGGTGTGGATCGGGTCTGGTATATACTAACAGACACGTCTAACGTCTAGTAGTATAGGATAGAATGACGAAGTACGGAGAAGGAAGTACTCAGTGGAATTATAACGGAACCGGAGTATTTACCGGCAGAAGATGAAGAAGGAAGAAGGAAGAAGGAAGAAGAAAATAGGTGTGGAGAAGAAAGAAGATAAGACTCAATGTGGGAGGGGGACGAGGGTATATATATACTGGGGTTGCTTAGAAATGGGCTGCACGCACAAGTACGCACGCGGGCCCTAGAAGGTGGTGGCGGCGGCGGCGGAGAATGGCCCAAAACGGCGAAGGTGTGAAGTTTACGGGACGCCGGCGCCGCATCCGCGCATTAACCCCGGCGCCCCGAGCGGCTCGGAACACCCGGGGCTTCCGTTCCGTCCGCAGTGGGATTCGTTTTCCCGATTGGGAAATTTGTTTCATCATTGGAACGAAACACAAAACCCCTTCTTGAAACCCCATGATGAAATTTGTTGTGCCAGCATGATCGCCTTGATGGCTTACTCATCCAATTCGGCCGCGTGTGGTGGCAATGATTATCCGCATTGCATTGTGCACTCTGGATTTTTTTAGTGCGATTAAGTAAGCGCACTGCGTGTCTCGGACTTGCTTCCGATGACAAATTAAGAGGTGGTCAAATTCGGATTCCGACTCAGTAATTCGTATCCCGGAATTGAACCTCCATACTGATTTTTGCAGGCGATACTTAATCTCTATCTCTATTCTTCTGTGAGATATGTGTTGATTTAGTTGATGTACGATTACCTTAGGGGTGTATGGGCTTTAGGGGTGTATGGGCTTTAGGGGTGTACGGGGTTTAGGGGTGTACGGGATTTAGGTGTGTACGGGGTTTATCCTTCTTCGTGGTGTACGGGTCCTTCTTTTGCTTACGAATACAGTGTATTTCAAAATTATTCAAACCAGCGTGACAAAATGTTTCAAACCAAGAAGACAGAATGGTTCAAACCAAATGGCGTAATGTTTCACACCAACTTTCATTAGAATTCAATATTCTGAAATCTTAAAACTGGACGATTGCCTCTTATATACTACATTTGAGAGTCTTGCAGTACCAATCAAGGGTGAAAAACGGACGGAACTGAACTGGTTTCATTTCTATCCTGTANAATGTTTCACACCAACTTTCATTAGAATTCAATATTCTGAAATCTTAAAACTGGACGATTGCCTCTTATATACTACATTTGAGAGTCTTGCAGTACCAATCAAGGGTGAAAAACGGACGGAACTGAACTGGTTTCATTTCTATCCTGTATATAACAACCTGTCCATTTGGTTTGAAAGATTGTGCGAAGGGGTACGAAACATTTTGTTGCACTGGTTTGAATCATTTTGTCGCGCTGGTCTGAATCGTTTCGAATAACACTGTACTTTAGTACTTTGTATTTTAGTATTTAGTATTTTAGTACTTTGTATTTTAGTATTTTAGTACTTTATGTTAGACCCACCATGGGTAGTGTACTACCCATGTGGATGCTGAAAGCCTGCACTGGTCGATCAGATGTTGAGCGGCCTCCGGCCCTCAATACGACCTCTATTCCTCTATGCCGGACCAGTCTATATAAGGTGCGATGGTTCCTCCTTGAGGAATCATCGACGAATAAACATACAAAACACACTAAAACAGAGTACTGGACGTAACCAGAATCTAACATGGAGGTCACACCCGGATNATATAACAACCTGTCCATTTGGTTTGAAAGATTGTGCGAAGGGGTACGAAACATTTTGTTGCACTGGTTTGAATCATTTTGTCGCGCTAGTTTGAAAAGTTTTGAAAAACACTGTATGTTGTGCACGGGTCTGTATGGAAGCATCATGTTGAGCACGTTATTTGGTGTACGGATGTGGTGTACTGGCTTTGTTTGTTTACTTTTATGGTGTACGGATGTTCATGGACGCGGTGTGCGAGTTTACAGCCGCACCCGAATCTCGCGGCAGCCGAGGGAATACCCGATTTGAGCGGAAGATCAAAGGTCCCCCAGATCCGAGGTCCACCACTCCAGAACCGGTGGCCAAGAAACTGGCAGCCAGTCCCAGTGCCAATGCATTGTTTAACCAAACCCAATAGAGCCGATTTGGCTCACGCACGCCGCACGTGATGACTTAAGGGTCACGTGACCCCACGCACCCCGGAGTACTTCTTGCCGTCCCCTCACACCACTTTCTCTACTCCCCAAAATGGTCTCCGCCGAATTTACCCAAAAAGTATGTACCCAACACTCCCATCTACTAGTCCCCACTAGTCCATTTACTAACACCAGGCCGAATCTGTCAACGCTTTGCCTAAGCGTCCTTCCGATGACGAGTTGTTGAACTTGTATGGATTGTACAAGCAAGCCACCGTGGGCGACAACACCACCGCCAAGCCCAGCTTCTACGACTTGAAGGGCAAGTACAAGTGGCAAGCCTGGGAGGACTTGAAGGGTACCTCGCAGGAGGAAGCAGAGACAAAGTACATTGCTTTGGTTGATGAGTTGCTCGAGAAGTACAACTGAGTGGACCGTCTCAGTCAACGACAATGAAGCATAGAAATTAGCAATTGGAAATCTGCATTTTGAAATAGTAATTGAGAGAAAATCAATTGTTTACAGTCTTTGCATGGCTTGTTGGATCTACGGGAACTGTGCAGTAAGTAGTAATGAATGCATACAGCTCAAGTAAACAGATGGAAAGCACTAGTCAGTTATCTATGATTAGATTCTATGATATACCTAAAGTATACCACTAACCATCAGTACTATTTTGAGTCTAGTTACCAGCCAGTGACATGACCATTATAGAACTAGGACTGGGACTAGATAGTACTAGGGCAGGAGTAGTACTAGGGCAGGAGTAGTAGTAGTACTAGGGCAGGAGTAGTACTGGGACTGAAGTAGCAGTGTCAGGGACTGAACAAGACTTTAGGGATACAATAGACTGGTGAAGACTGGAGAAGATGGAGAAGGTGGAGGGACAGGAATCTAGTGACTGTAGTTTAACACTGTTGCAAGCTTTTCTTTCTTTTTTTATTTCCATCTATAGTCAACCAGTAGTACTAATCATTAAGCAGTCAGTCAGTCAGTAGTTAGTACCAGTAGTTAGTATTTGGTGCTAGTAGTTAAAACTAGTACTAGTAGTCGGTACTACCACCAGTTTTTAGTACCCGTTGTTGGTACCAGTTTTTGGTACCAGTAGTCAATACTATGAGTAGACCAACGACAACTACGTTATGGTGGTACTGTGGATAATTGAGTGATGCATGGAGGGGGCGAATATTCCTGTACTACCACTGACATCTAAACAAATCACAGCATCTTTGGGGATTTAGAACTAGTTCATTGACTATCGAATGAGGTTTGTATATTGCTTATCATATTTGGCTGAAATCAAACACACTGTGTATACAAGAAGAGTGGTGTTCAGTGTCTGACTATATACCTAAGCCAAAATAACCAGAAAGAAATAACCAGACAAATTATTCCAGCCAATTAAAACCAGCCAAAAATAAACAGTCAATTAAAACCAGATAAAGTGTAAGTACGGTAGCTGTTTATAGCACTGACTCCCAGTTTAGCGTGGCGTGGTTTTATTGGAATTTCTGTTGAAGGGCATTTGTTGTATATAATTAAAATTATCATGCCATCTGGGGCTTTAGACGATGTTAACAAGAAGTCTACTTGGCTTGGTATAGACTAGTATCACTTGGCTATACTAGCTAGCACTGACTAAAACTGATTTGAGCTGGTGGACTATTGTTAAGTACTTATGCTGAGGACTAGTACTGATACACTCAGTACCAAGTACGAGATACCAATATAGGTTCTCGATACTGAGTGAATATTGAGTATGCGATTCCTCACTGAATACCGAGTCATTAGAGTTAATGTCAAAGAGTACTATGATAGAAGTTCTGTACTGTATAATCATTGGCACTATCTTCATACTTCTCTTCTTTTCCCCAGAACCATCATCAAATTATGATCTGTCAAAGTGGACATCCACACTAGTGTGTATGGGACTAGAATTAGACGTCATGTTCCAACGGCTTGTTAATTAAATGGATGCTTGCCAGGAACAATAGCCGAAGCAGCTTTATAATTATTTTGAACATATATGGTGATCTCTGTTAGATCCATCATAGGCAGGGCCCTACCTATGGAGGTATTATGAAGCCTCTCAGTCCGATTGTTACAATGGCCATTTCAAACGCCGTGTCACGACCATCGTTGTATGAAGTACTATGATGACCTTTTCGAATATTCCAGAACAGTCATCTAAATTGTTCTGTTAAAGAGTTTTTCGATATCGCGTTTCTCTTCTTAGTTATATGAACCGCTCTGGTTCTTCTCTCTGACGAACCATCAGCGAATGCAAGTTTAGGTTTCCAAACGTTATCAAAGAACATAACAATAGTCCAATAATTCAATAATTCAATAGTCCAATAATTTAATAATCCAATAAAGAAAACTTATACTTGTTCGCTATCGGTCTTTCATCAATATCTAGATTTAGATGAAATTTACCACCCACTTTGAGCTGCGCTACCAAATTTAAGGACTTAACAGGCACCTCCTACTGTTAGTCTATATATTGAAAGTATTCCTTACGTAGTAAAGTTTATCATGGTATGTATTGAGCCTAGAATAGTCGAGTAACTCTATTAGGAACTCACTCGATCAGTGCTATGGTGCTTCTGTTCCTCTGTATAATTATTAAGATCCCCTGTAAAATTACTTTACCTCCACAAGTAATTTCATTGTAAGTTGTAAGTAGGTACCATTGTATACGCACTCATTATTGTACTTATACCCATTTTACCCTTGAAACAGAATTTCATCTCACCCTTGAAACAAATTCATGAGAGACACAACAATCTTTTTAGTGCCAAGGGTTAATTGTAATGCTGTAATGCTGTGCTGTAATGGTGAATTGTAATGGTTAGTTCTTGAGAAAAGAAAATGTACAGTGAGAAGCCCCTATTAGGTCTATGTATCAGTGACAGTTTCATGTTCTTCCTTTTTCGTAAGCAGATTATAATGAAATGACCTATGAGAGAATTGGTAAACTATAAATTACTGACCAAAAAGCAGTGTTCTACAGATAGATGTCTACAGAAAGGAGTCTACTTATGAAGTTTAATACAGTCTAACACTGTCCAATACAGTCTAAACTGAATCTGAACTGAGTCTGCACTGAATCTGAACTGAGTCTGCACTGAATCTAAACTGAATCTAAACTGAGTCTAGTGCTAATTACTGGAGTTGGAGGAGGAGAAGGAGACCAGGAAATCTTAAGTTATGTCATAGGGCATAGGTTGAATTGCAGTATCAGAAAGTGACGAAACTGAGACTGAGGGGAAGACCATAATTGAAGGAATACCATGGAGTGTTCATACCTACTTAGATATGTGGCTCTTAAATAACATGAACTCATGGAATTGGCTCCATTCATACTTAATCTCATATCAAGCTATTTATGTTGCTCATCTATGCTCTTTCCTGGCGGGCTTAGAATTTTCTCTCCAACTGTATTTGTTAGTATTATAGGCCTTGCACATATATAGAGGGTAGATCAACATACCAGCATGAAAGAAATTCTCATAGGAGATGAGATTCTGCTTATCACCGTTGTATTTATGGATTATGCCCAAGACTTCTCTTTTTCTTAGTTCGAAGCCCAAAGCACGGAGGGCTACTTTTAATTCGTGGTAGTCAATGAAACCATTGTTGTCCATGTCGAAAAGGAAGTAGTGTTGTATTATATAGTGTAGTGTGGTAGTGTGGTAGTGTGGTAGTGTGGTAGTGTAGTGTAGTGTTGTAATGTGGTATAGCGTAGTGTAGTGTTGTATTATATAGTGTAGTGTTGTATTATATAGTGTAGTGTAGTAGTGTAGTACAATATAGGCATACCAGTTCAACCACAATACTGGCACTACTGACACTACTAAATTTCTTTATTCTCATACTACTAATGATGAACTTGTTATACTTTATACTTTCATGATTCGTATTAAAGTTACTTCTCATACATCTCATACATCTTACATCTTAAACATATTACAGAGCTTAAACATATTACACAGCTTAAATACTACTGGATTAACACTACTGAATTACTAGTTTTTTTTTATTTGAATGGGTATTTGGGTTTGGAATATCTGGTGGTTAAGACTGTATTCCCAGAAACATTTGTTGTAGGGAACTACGCGAGGCTGAAAAAATTGAGAATTAAAGGGAATCAAAGAATACTATGGGGTGCCAAAAATCAAGAACACATTTTGAGAAAACGAAACAGAGTCAATATATTAATTTGGAATAGCTAAATATCATGATATTTTATTGAACACTTTTTTCCTTTTGGTTTTTTTTGGCTGAATTATATTTTATCCTGCATACAACATCAAGCATAGCTGTTAATGAAATATTTTTTTTTTCAGAAAGGACAAGAAACAGGTTAAATAGGAATTAGTCAGTTAGTATAGTACAGTTGGTATAGTACAGTTGGTATAGTACAGTTAGTATAGTACAGTTGGTATAGTACAGTTGGTATAGTACAGTTAGTATAGTAGAGTAGTATAGTTGGCAGTGAGTTGGTAGTGAGTTGGTAGTACAGTTAGTATAGTAGTTCAAATGTTAGACCACTTCTGAGTATGTAAGTTAGGTTTGGTTAGTTCTTGGTATGGGAGTTACCTCTAGACTATGTGCAGATTCCAGACAACACACCACAATTATGGGAAACTTGTTGGCGATTCAACAATGGCACGATAAAAAATGCCTCAAGTTTTCAGCATTGATGATTTCGGCATTCAAAGCCCGTATCTGCTCGTACTGCGACTTCAAGGCCATCTTGTTGCGTCACTCCAGTCATTGGCCATCTGCTTCCTGGACATCCCACTATTGAGTACTCATATCCTCCTAAGCAGTACTACACTCTTGAAGTACTGTACTTTGAGTACCACCGAAAGAAGTCATAATCCTTGATTCGGACCATATTAGCGCACATATCAGTGACAATGGTGATAGGGTGACAGTATTGATGGCCATCATTGAAGGCCATGGATCGAGTGATTATGCAACCTTCTTGTCGATCATATTCATGACCCGGATGCTGCAGTCCACCATCATGAATGCAGGAATCAACAAGTAGGGCACGTACAACGCAAAGAGGCCCCACTTCTCCGAGACCGTAAGTCCATGTTCTTCGGCTCTGGCCACCACATACGTCAAGCATGCACCCGTGGTGAAAGCAGCATTGAACCCATAGATTATGAGAATCACCAACACCTTGCGCATACGCTTATACAAGCCATAAGCCGCAAGGAAAAAAACAGGCAACTGGAAAAACAACTCAAAAAGACCAAAGTACTGGAGCCAGAGCGGCGGGTTCTGCAAAAGAAAGTCGTGGTTGGTCTGGATATGGAAATCCACCACCATCAGCTGCACCCAGTGCCGAGACTCGTGGGGCACCACAAGACACAGGTCGATGACCAACGTGATTGGAATGTGCACCACAAAGTACCAGAAATAGAAGGTGTCTTTTTTCATGACGAAACTGATTTGAATTGAGTGTTTGTGTTGAGTGTTTGGATTGAATGGATGTCTGGATGTTACTGGGTGAGATCTTGGCCGATCGGTCCACAGCCGGACGCGACTGTATATACAGCACGTCATCACATCATCACACCTCACTCACCAAGACACAGACACTCCGACAGTATTGTTCAGTCAGGTCCACAGTCTATCGCAACAGCTAATCCACAGTTATTATGTTCTCTTATTTTCAACGACTCTTTGGCAGAGCCCCTCGTCTCGTAGAGGCCTCGCAGCCCGTCAAGCGCAAATACAAGTCTGCACCAGTCTTCAAGCCCTTGGTATGGATCGACTGTGAGATGACCGGCTTGGATATCTCGAAAGACCACATCATTGAGATCTGCTGCATCATCACCGATGGCCACCTCAACATCTTGGACGAAACCGGCTATGAGAGCACGGTGTATGTGCCCAAAAAGGTCTTGGACAACATGGGCGAGTGGTGTGTCAACCAGCACGGCCAGTCGGGGCTCACGGCCAAAGTCTTGGCCAACCCACAGCAGACCTTGGTCAAGGTCCAACGCGAGTTGTTGGAGTATATCCAAACATACATCAGCGAGCCTCGGACTTCGCTCTTGGCCGGCAACTCCATCCACATGGATAAATTTTTCATGATGCGTGAGTTTCCCCAGGTCATCGACCATTTGCACTATCGTTTGGTGGATGTGTCTTCGATCATGGAGGTAGGATTCCGTCATAACCCGGCCCTCATGAAGAAGTTTCCAAAGAAGAAGGGTGCCCACACCGCCAGGATGGATATCATGGAGAGCATCAACCAGCTAAAATGGTACAGGGACCATTACTTGAGATCAGACATTCCAGACTCTTTAAAGGAAACCGACAATGAGGACAACGAGGACAACGGGAAGATCAACAAGAAGGAAAACACCAGTGATTCCGAACCGGCTCCAAAAAGAACAAAAATCCAAATCGAGCCGGCTCAGACTGAGGCCGCAGCCACCTTCCAGGTACAGCCTACCCAAGAAGGAACCATCGAGATCAAACCTGTAACTACTCCATCCAAACCAACAGCCACCGTCAAAGTCGTCAACGACAAAGACAACCAATAGACAAGAAGACAATCAATTAACAGGAAGATATAATGGAGCAAGACAGGAAATTACCAATCGACAGCAGAAGGGACAGGAGCGACTAATGGTCAGATTCTCACATGGCTAGTTCCTGATCCATGCAGAACTTGGCCAAGACTTGTTTAATGTCAGCACTATCCACTGGCTTCTCTAGTACATCGTCAAAAACAGCCAGGTCTAGAGCCTCCTTGGCAAAACCCGTGATGGCCACTATAGGCGTTTCCGAGTTGACTCCGCTGGTATACTTAATCAACTTCACGGCATCCACGGCCTCCACCTTTGTAAGCCGTAAAGCCGTAAAGATAAGGTCGAACTTGACCTGGCTGGTGGCGCGCCGCACCAAGTCATCTCCATCGGAGATCGCCAACACCACACACCCATGTTTCTCCAAAAGCTTGGACACTGTATGGCGAACAATGGCGATCGGTTCACAGTATAAGACATCCAAGTCCACCACGACCCCGTCACGTGAGTCGTAGAGTGGTGACAGCTGCACTCGTGATTGGGGCAGGTCTCGACCCGAGCTATAGTTTTGCATCATGCTCTCTCTTCTTTTTCTGACTCGGTATAAGGCCGAGGAACTGTCTTCGTTATCGGAGCTAGGAGGAGAGTGGATCAGTTCGTTTGCGTTTTTCAGAAGCAACCGTTGGGAAAGCGAGGGTATGCTGGATCTGGACCGAGGCTCATTGGAGAATGAAGGAACACTGGACCGGGACCGAGGCTCGTTGGAGAATGTGCTTGGCGAACTCTCGAGTTTCTTCTTGACCCGGTACTGAAGTGCTCCTTTACCAGGAGACCCAGGATTAACGAGGAGCGGAGACACTGGTCTCTTGAAGGGACTGCCTAGGTTGACCTTCCCAGAAGAAACAGACAGACCTCTGGATTTGCTGATGCTGGGTTGACCCAAGGAATCTGACGATGAAGACGAGTAGCTGTGGCGATGCTCCAAGTGTTCTGATTTGAGCCGATTGATCACATCCTTATTTGCTTTTTCAAGCACACTCAAGTTACGGAAATGGAAAGACCCAAACTCGCTGGGGTCCGATAACTTGCTTCCACGCCGTTCTCGTTTCACCGAACTGGGAGTACTGGGAAGCGAGGAGTGGCTGCCTGAATCCATGGACGTGGACGATTTATCCTTTTCTGCATCTTCATCCGAATCATCATCTTTGGGGAACTGAGAGATATCTGCACCACGCAAATCAAAGTAGTCCGTAGACTCAGGTCCATCAAGCGTGGGAACAAACGAGTCGGGTGCTTCTTCATAGAGTGTTTCCCAGTTGATATCCTTGAAATATGGGTGTTTCATGATCTCCTCAGCTCCATTGAACCCCAACCTGTCCTCTACACTGGACGATAAGAGCTTTTTGATCAAATCTTTGGCCTCGGGACTGCAGATTTCCCGATCCTCCTCCGCCGAAAGCGGAGGCCAGTCGATATCTCCAGCCAAGATATTCTTGAACACCTTCTCGGGTGTTTCTGCATGGAACGGAGGGTACCCATACAAAAACTCAAAGAATATGCACCCGATGGACCACCAGTCCGAGTACTCCCCTTCACCCTCACCGAGGATAACTTCAGGCGCTAAGTAATCGGGCGTTCCACAGAACTTCTCCACCCCACTATTTCCTTCCTGGGTTGGATCATAAAGTGCAAACGAATGGATATTTTCCTCTTCATGTGGTGAGTTGACCAGAAACTCATCGTCAATTATGGCAAACGACGATTCCGAAGGCGTCCTGTGCAAAACCCCACTCAATGTAGGAGACTCCACTCCACTGCTATTGGAACCGGATCTGGTACTGTTGGTCATGAAATGGGACCTGGACCGTCTCTTGGCTGCAATCACCGCCGACGCAGAGTCATGTGACGTCACAGACCCTGGTTTATCTGTGCTTGGAGTCAAAGAGAATGGGGTCACCGACAGTGTTCGCTTATGGGTGGAGGGAGTCAATTCAGGTGAGTCAATCACCGTATTGTAGACCAAAGGACTCTGCACAGTCGAAGTATTAAGCATTGATTTCCGGAAAAGCTCGATTCCATGCTCGGAGGCACTGCTTTTCCTGTGCTGATAAGTTTGGCGTCCCACCACCCCGATTTTCGAGAGCCCGAAGTCCGTGAGTTTCATGTGGCCCTTGCTATCGATCAAGATATTATCGGGCTTCAAGTCCCGGTGTATGATGCTCCGTTTATGGAGATCGTTGACACCAACAATCACCTCTGCAATGTACCGCTTGGACCATTTATCTCCTAGAGTCCCCAACATCTTCAAGAGCGTAGCACAGTCTCCGCCATTCAAGTACTCCATCACAAGGTACAAGTAGTCCTTGGTCTGGAAACTGCTGTAGAGCTGGGCCACAAATGGTGAGTCTGCCTGCGTCATCATCACCGCCCGTTCGGCCCGGACATTCAACACCTGATTCTTGGCGATCATGTCCCTCTTCTTGAGACACTTTATGGCCACGTAGTCCCCGGTAAGTCTTCTTCGTGCCAAGAAAACAGACCCAAAAGCTCCTTTACTGATGGCCTTGATGATTTCGTAATCCTTAATACCACCAGACGAAGGTTTTGGATTTGACGTTTGAGAAACAAGAAGCGGAGAGAGAGGTGGTTTGGAGCCCGAAATGGAGTTTCGTGGTTGGGAATGCGGAGTACTTTGTGTAGACCCTGAAGAGCTATTGCTGACAATAGAAGACGTTCCCACAGATGGAATAGCCAAGCCAGAAGGAGCGTTTTCCCTGGAAAAAGGTGCTTCTAGCTCCAAACTCGATTTTCGAGACAGAACCTCCGGTTTCTGCGCTATGGTGTTCTTCTGTAGCGTAGAAAAATTGCCCTTTTCCACGTACGGAGCAGGAGACATTCTTCTACGAGGCGAAGAAAGCGACGAATGGGCTGAAGCTCGACCAGACGACTTCAAGTCAAGGTTTTCTAAAGATTCTGTCAAATTCTGGATAAGGTTTCGCCCTGAAGTTGTTGAAGATGAATCTGCTGGAATAGGCGTAGGCTCAGCGTAAATTGGGTTGCTGAGAATATCAATCGGTGTCAACGATGCAGGAGGTTGTGGGTTGCTCAAGCCAAAAGCATCTGCTAGAAGCCGAGGACTCTTTGCACGTGCTGGCTGAGGAGACCGTAATGCTCCATCGTATCCAGTCAGCGATGGAGAACTTATAAGTAGCAGAGGCAGACAGTTTTCTTCCTCGTTCTTCATTGGACTATCGAGAAACCGTGGGGTTTCAGTCAGCAACGTGTTCTCGAGAGGGAGAGAGCTGAGTCTGTTTGGAGCAGCCAGTTTCCCAAGGGAAAAGGCCCTGGACCGGGTGCCCGAGAAACTCAAGCTTTTAGATGCACTTTCCTGGACTTTTTCCCTGATTTTGGACACCGTGGACTTCACACACGCAAGCACCAACTCATCGACCTCCTGCTTGATCTTATCGGAGTATTGGAGGAGGGAGATCAAATGGGTCAAATGGCTGACCTTCTCCATGATCAAGGCCTTGGAGTCTTCCACCATGGCGCGGATGGCCGGGTCCGAGGTCTCGAGCGACTGCCAATTGACCACAGTATCAATGGCCCTTTCAGTAGTGGGCGAGAAAATAAACACTCCACTATCCTCCAGTCTCTCAGCCGGATTTATAAGAAGAGCCTCGTCACAGTAATCGAGCAATTTCTGGAGAATGCCAAACGGGAACTTCTTCGACAGTTTGAACGATGCAGACGTCGACATGGGTCTAGGAATTAACAGTCCGGGAGCATAACGCAGCGAAGGAGTCACTGGTTCCGGTGTAGGTATCGGCAACGAAATGCCCTTATAGTCATGAAACAGGAGCATGGAGGAAGACGACGACATTGAGCTGGAAGAAGATCCAGGAGTTGGGGGACCCGAACCTTCGAACTGTGCATACCACAACGACTCGTAGATTCGGCACACCAAGTCTCTCTGGTCAGCTATGGCATCATGGTAGAACTGGAGATCTTCCTCGACTTTATGTTCCAAAAGACAGAAATCGCTATGTTTCTCAATGAACCAAGCAGGTATATTGGACTCACAGATCCGGCACAAGATGGTCTTGGGTTCGGGAACAGAGTGTTCATCGATGATCCCGCTTTCTTGCACGTTCATCAAGTACCCTTCGAAGATCTCGGAGCCAAAGCCTAACAAGTCCACCAAAGCAGGTGGAATGGTCAAGTCCATTTCAATACGCACAAACGGCCGGATGGTCCAGATGGAACGAGTAGGGAGTTTGGTGGAGGGAGAAAGAATGAGAATACCTTGGGCCTCAAGTTCAATCACTCCTCCATCATTAGACACCTGGCCTTCTGAGGCGCCCGAAACTTGACCTTCTGAAGCCCTAGAGGAGCGGGAGGAACCAGAAATAATGGAGCTGTTAGAGCCCTTTATATAGTTGGAAGGACTGGAGGGACTTTTCTGGGAAGAGCTTTGTTGGGGACTGGAGGGGCTTTTCTGAGAAGAGCTTTTTTGAGAACTTTGTTGGGGACTGGTGGGACTATGGGCCGAATGGTACTCTGAACCATAATATTGGTCCCCACTGGCACTGGAACATCGTAGATTGGTGGCCGTAAGGAACTTGACCTTATACGAAGCATTATCGGTGATCATCTGCTCCACGGCCTTATTGAAAACAAGCAAGTCGTCGCTGGTATTGCCTATAATGATATTGGAAAGAGGCTTATTGAGGATCTTGCTGATGCTGGTACCCACCAAGGTCTCCCAGCTCTTGCTGATATGGAGAATATTGCAGTCCAAGTCCAACTCCATCACCACTGTAGGATTCTCTGCCGAAGCCACACGGAGATCGAGTTGTTCAGGCACCACGGAGGTCACTGCAGATGCCCAAGTCCGGTTATGAGACAGAGCCGGCGATTCGGGGACTGTGAATTCCTCTTTGGGAGCCAGATTTGAGGGATCTGTTTGATTTAAGGGGTCTGTTTTGGAGGAAGGACCGTGGGAGATTCCCAACTGGTCATATTCTAAAGCACGATACGCTTCCAATCCATTATACCCATGACCTTTTAAAATCCGAATATCGTCATTCTGTTCCACGTCATTTCTTTCACTTCTTGGGGCTTCTCTTGGGGCTTCTCTTGGGGCTTGACTTTGGGCTTCACTTTGGCCTCCAATTTGCCCTTCTCTTGAGCCTTCAATTTGTCCTTCACTTGGGCCTTCACTTGGGCCTTCACTTGACCCTTGGGGAAGGTTCACCGCAGTCGGGGCCAGGTGGTCATAGGCCGTTTCACACGGCGACACGGAGCGCTCCGTATCGGTATGGAAATCGCGGCCCTTGAAGGCCGGCGAGTGGAAGAAGCTCTTGAGTTTCTCCTTCATGCCAAAGTACGTGTGCTGGGGGAGGCACGTCGTGTATATGTTCTTGGGATTAGTACTGTGGAGCGGTGATCTGCGACTGCGCACCCCACCAAAACACCACTACACTGTTACTACTGATACACACCGCTACTGCTGCACACTAATACACCAAAAAATAGAACAAGAAAAAAAATGGAAGAGGTAAATAGAATGATATGTCTGGTACTGTATATAGAAATCGGGAGCCAGTGAATTAATCAAAGAAGAGATTAGTGATTACTGATAGTGACGGTGGTTGCTAGCTTGATGGGGAATAAGAGGTGTGAGGTCAGAGGTATTGGAAGGTGCTTGGGAAGTCAATAGAGGGTGCGTGGGAAGTAATGGATGAGATGTATGATTGAGGTGTGCGCTACTTACAGTTTCAGAAGTGTTCAGTGTCAGAAGTGTGCGAGAGTAAGGGAGTGGAGAGAGTGAGAGTAAGTGAAGAAGCAGTGAGGGAGTGAATAAGGAGAAGGTGGGGTGAAAAAAGAGAAAGTAGAGGAAATAGAGTGAGTAGGGTTAACTTGGAGTAGAGTACAGCGAGGAGAGTAGAGTGTGAAGAGTAGAATGTGAAGAGTAGAGAGAGTGGAAACTGTAGTAAGGACTGATCTTGGGAGTGAGTAGAATTAAAGGAAGAAGGAGTGAGTAGGGGATCTAATGAGTAGAGAGAAGACGTGAGGAGAAGATATTGTGAGTAAGGAGAGTGAGGGTAGGATCTGTAGTAAGGATCAACTTAGTAGAGCGTAACTGAAGGAATAGAGTAGAGTAGAGTAGAGTAGAGTAGAGTAGAGTAGAGTAGAGTAGAGTAGAGAGTGAAGAGTGAAGAGCGAGTGAAGAGTAAATGCGGATAAATCGTCTCCATGGTTAATTCGTACTTATCTACTAAGTACTACCCTTCCTATGTTCTATGTGGACAAGTCCCTCTAGACTCTACTTGTCCATTTATGTAGTAGTACTACGTAATACCTGAGCTACTCTACACTACTCAATTCCTATGAAGTATGGTGTCTGAATGTCTAGGGTATACTAAAATAATGGACTGGATCTATGATACATCAGGATACACCTGTTACCACGAATCTGAAGTCTTCTAAATCTAAATGGTACATCAGAATGGTACATCAACTTGGACCGATCAATCTGTCTACCTGTCTTCAACCTGTAATTCCGACCAGTAACGAAACCAGTAACTAGACTAGCATGAAGAGTGGTATGGAGTGGTATGAAGAGTAGAGTATAAAATCTATAATGTAGCAGAGTTGTGTGTGTGGTAGAATTGTAGTCAAGAATAAAAGTAGTAGATAGTAAAGAAGTAGAGTATTAAATTGGTGAAGCAGAGGAAGACGATCCAAAATTAAAGTGCCTTACACGGACCCAAGAACTCCGGAAGACATGGTGCTTAGTGATACCAGGAAAGCTTGAAGCGTATGAACCCGACCTTATGTGAAGTGACTGGGAGTGAGTAGAGTGTGGGAGTGAGTAGAGTGTGGGAGTGAGTAGAGTGTGGGAGTGAGTAGAGTGTGGGAGTGAGTAGAGTGTG
>NKZN01001627.1:0-21583 GCA_002374485.1 Metschnikowia santaceciliae | reverse complement strand
GTGATCTCTCTCGGAGTTTTTCTACTTCACTTTTGAAGTTTTCTCCGACAATCCATTTATAGACTTGTAGCCTATGAATACACATATATATATACCCGTACACCCCATATCTTGAAAGTTCAACATGTAGAACATAGTCATAGTAGTAAGTAGTCATAGCCACACTATTAATAGTAGTCACAGTAATAATGATAAACCCATACACCCCTACGATGAACCCGTACACCCCATATCTTGTAAGTTCAACATGTCGAAAATAGTCATAGTAGTAAGTAGTCATAGCCATAGTGTTATGTTCTTTATAACGTATGTTGACTTACACTCTTATATTCGTTGTGGTTCCTCGAGAGAGGAACCACAGTGGTTTATATAACTTTGAGAGAAACGTGACATCAAAAACTCTCCACCAGAACAATGGGAAGCAATGTTCTGGAATGTTCGAAAGGAGGCCTTGGATTCACGGCGTTGTTACAACAATCAAATGCCGTGTCACGGCATTCGTACTAGTCACGACTAGAATCAGACATCGTAGGCTCCATATTGTATCCATAGGTAGTGTACTACCTGTAGTGGATCTAACACATAGCATTAATAGTCGTCATAGTAATAATAGAAGTAATAATGATAGTATAGTCATACCAATAGCTGTTGGTTTGCGGTTACGTCAGGTCCTCTGTTTACTATGCTTTTTGGTTGATGATTCCTCCGAAGGAAGAGCCGTAGCACCGTATATAGACTAATCCGGCATAGGGGAAGAAAGGCTGCAATGAGGGCCAAAGGGGCCGCTCAACCTGTGGTCGACCAGTACAGGGTTCAACATCCACATAGGTAGTTTCTACCCTTGGCGGGTCTAACAATAGTAGTCATAGTAATAATGGTGGTCATAAGCATAGTAATAATGGTGGTCATAAGCATAGTAATATAGGTAGTCATAAGCATAGTAATAATGCTACTTCAACACTACTCACGATTAATTGCAACATAGTATTGACGGGTCTTTTTTTTGTTTTTTTTTGTTTTTTTGTGTTGATTACGACCATGGAGAGGATTGCACCCGTACACCAGCCCGGCTCCCAGTCTCTTCGCACCCACATCATGCACGTTGCACCCATCTCAAAATAAAGACATTAAGTCCCTAATGAGCGTGCCCCTGGTTCCCATCGAAACACAGGCGGTACCCGAGCTGCAGGAACAGCAATATGTGCATGACGTATATAACGAAATCGCGTCGCATTTCTCCCAGACCCGTTATAAGCCGTGGCCCATAGTAGAGCGTTTTCTCACGGCTCAACCAGACTATACTCTTGGCCTCGATGTCGGGTGTGGCAACGGCAAGTACTTAGGGGTCAACCGCAAGCTTGTGGTGGTCGGACTGGATCGGTCCGATGGCTTGGTGGCTTGTGCTCAGCAAAACTCCCGCAATCAGCACCTTTTGGCGGTGGCCGATGGGCTCCACCTTCCGCATCCAGACAACCGGTTCGATTTTGCCATCTCCATAGCCGTGATTCATCATTTTGCCACGGAAGACCGTAGAATAGATGCCATCCGCCATATTCTCCTGAAATTGAAGCCCGGAGGTCATCTTTTGGTGTACTGTTGGGCGTTGGAGCAGGCAACTTCCAGACGTGGGTATAAGGAGGGAGACGACCAGGATATTTTGATTCCCTGGGTGCTCAACCGAAGTGCAGGAAAGAAGGGCTTAAAAAAGGGGGAGAAAGGGGACGAACATAAAACATCCCATTCAGATACAAAGTATAGGTATTACCATCTCTATAAAGAAGGAGAATTGACGGCCAATGCGGTGCGTGCAGGAGGAGAAGTGGTAGAGTCGGGTTACGAGAAGGATAACTGGTGGGCCATAATCGCAAGACCAAAGTGTTAATAGATTTCTTTGCGGAGGTACTACCCACTTTTTGTCAACATACGGGGTCGAGTCGAGGCATAGTTTTGAAACACACTGTATCTATGCACCGAAATAAAAACCCATGATATCGAAGATACTTTGGCACATACTTTAGCAGTTCAAAAATAACTGTTCATCACCAATCGTCACTCGCATAACCCCAGTGTCGAAATTTTTTTGTGATTTCAAAGTTTCGTACCCCTTAGCAAATTGTTTCAAACCAAATAGCGTAATGCTTCACACCAACTTTCATTGGATTTCAATATTCTGAAATCTTAAATCTTAAATCTGGAGGATTGCCTAATATATGTACTGCATTTGGGAGTCTTGCAGTACGAAACTGAACCGGTTTTATTACTATCCTGTATACAACAACTTGGCNACTGAACCGGTTTTATTACTATCCTGTATACAACAACTTGGCAGGGGCTATGTAATTAGTAAGCGAAGAAGCATATGAGAAATTCCACCGGCCCCCTTATGCACAATTATTTTGTACTAGTTACTCTTTAAGTCTATTAGAACGACTGTAGTGTAATAAGTGTAATAGTTTTGTAAATGGAATACCGGGCACATGTAACACGATGGGTTCGTCGATGGGCTAGGCAATCAGCACATGATTGATGCTGAGCTTATTGATCCTGAACTTATCGAACCCACTACGAGCGATTCTGGTTTAGGCGATTGGTTTGCGGATCTGGATTACAACAAGAGCGAACAACAAAGCGATATGGAGTGGCATGTGCCCCTGATGCACGATACTGTTGACCAACCTATGAGTGACGAAGAACTGGTAATATCACCGGGTAAAGCAGCAGGTAAGCGGGGCCAGTACAATATCTATCCAAAGTACATTAAGGAGAGATTTTGGCATGATGTCATGGAGAAGGGTTACTCGGCATATGCGGCAGCGAAAAAGTATAACATCAAACTTCCAACTGCTTATACTTGGAAAAAATGGAATAAGGAGGTTTGTATGCAAATACAGGGAGAAGAGGAAGCTCCAAAGAAACGCGGACGCAAACCTATCTTGACCGAAGAGCACAAGTCATACTTGCAAGGATTGGTTGAGGCCGATGCAACGATTACTTTGCAATCTCTCAGATAGTATCCGGGCAGCATTCAATAACATCAAGGTCAGCGCTGAAACATTGGCAACATTGGCAACATNTTACTTTGCAATCCATGTCAGATAGTATCCGGGCAGCATTCAATAACATCAAGGTCAGCGCTGAAACATTGGCAACATTGGCAACATTGGCAACATTGTATAGGTTTGTTACTAAAGTATGCAAATTGAGCATCAAGCGTATTTCCAAATGGTCTATAAGGCGGGGCCTGGACGATATCCAGCAGCAACGGTACGAATGGCCAAAAGAGTATGAGCACAAGCTCGACTTTACCAAAAACTGTATCTTTATTGATGAAGCCGACTTCACCAAAACTGTATCTTTATTGATGAAGCCGGCTTCAACAATATGATGGGCATTGGCACAGCTACCAGAGAAAGCCCTAACGAGTTATCCAAGAATGAGGCTGTCATTAGAGTTCTTATGAGGAGTGCTCATACTGGGACTTTCACTATAGTAGATGTGTGCATAGTTAATTCTATGATCAGTACATTTGGTTTGAAAGACTGTGCGAAGGGGTACGAAATGTTTTGTCTGGTTTGAAACATTTTGTCTTCTTGGTTCGAAATGTTTTGTCTGGTTTGAAACATGTTGTCTTCTTGGTTCGAAACGTTGTCGCGCTGGTTTGAATAGTTTTGAATGTTGAAAAACGGTAACAAAGTGAATGTTAGGAAAAATCCTACAAGCACTAGAATTGAGTACTTAGTGTCGGTGGATTCTACTAACGAGGCTTAGCTTAGGCTCAGCCTCAAACCATACCACTCATGAGTAAGAGATGGTGTGGAGGTTAGCATTCAAGGAGACTTGAATACTAGGCGCTAGGCACCATGCAAGTGGACGCATGAGATGTGCCCACGCCAGGGAGAATTCCTGATAAGGACTTCTGCGGGCTAATGTGAAACATTGCGATGTTGTGATGTTTCACATTCCGAAGGCCGGTTGTTTCAAGAAATCCCTCAGGCGTTACCCGACGCAGTAAGGAAGTATATAGAACTGGCAGGTTCGTCTGCTAAGATGAATCCCGAGGGATCCCTCTAAGGCATATTAGGGTATTCGAATATACAACTGATCTAACTTTGTTTTACAAATCCCAAAGTCCTGCACAAGTTCTAACAGTGAACGCGCTGAGTTTCGCCAATGGCTTGCAGCGATAGCGCGGTAAAAAGCACCTGTTCCTCATATGCATCTATTTTTCATATTCACCTGTGGTTACTACAACCGCCTGGTGCCGTGAAGGTAGACCTCCCACATATATAAGGGAAAAGAAAGAATGGATACAAGAATACGGCCATGCTATGTGTTGCTAAGGGGTATATAAAATAGTCTTGTTGTCTGTTTCTTCCCTTTCTCCACTATTTTGCTGGTGATTTCTCCACTTTTGCTGGTGATTTCTCTACTTTTGCTGGTGATTTCTCCATTCTAAGGCCACTATGTCAAGCCTGGGGCTTGTGCAGAAAATAAGGTGAACAATGCCCAGACAACAGTCGTGCAGTGTCTGTACCATGCCCAGAACAATTTAGAGAAATGAAAGCTCGCGCAGTGAGTTTTTAGACCTCCGTCTATGAACGCTTTTCAATGAAATCAAGTTTAAAAGCGTCGTCGATAAAACGGCTTGAAATAAGAAATGTTCTTGCGCGTTAAATCAGGCGTCAATGGAGTCAGTGTATCGGGAGCTTCAATATCAATCCGGAGTTTTGTTGGTTTTACGGCGTTTTGTTGGTTTTCGATAAGTGAGAAGAGTCTTGATGGAATAGTAGTAGAGATCAAGCTTTTTGAAATCAGAATCAGGGTTTCCAACAGCGTATTGAATCGAGGGAGTGCCTGACAGCTTGCACTCTACCCAAATAACTGCAGCAATGGAGCATTCAAAGAAAATGCGTCGAACCTTGTCCAAAATTGCACTGGAGTAAGGGATACCACAAAGAGGACAACTAGACGCTGGAAATATGTGTTGGAGTTTATTTCCAACATGTAATAGTTGAACGCAGTCATAAGGATGGTGATCAAGAAAACTTCATCCAGTATCTCGGCCTATCTCGTGTGTCCGCAAGTTCTTTAATGGTAGCACTGGTCACCAAATGATGATAATAGACCTGTGTTTGCTTGCTTCGACTCTTAAAAAGAGCGTCAGTAAACATTCGGTCTTTATAACGCAGAGGAGTGTCCTTATAAGGTTTTTGAACACTCTGAATGAGGTCTCTTCTCGTTGCCCTGCATAATCTTCCCATTGAAGTTCTGATGATCCTGAGAACTGTTCAGCTCGTAGAATCGTCTGGGTAATTTGGAAATAAGGATCCAAATATTTTAGATATGGTGTACGGGTTGTATGTACGGGTTTTATGTTTTATACTGGTGTACTGATGCATCCTTATGTGACTTCCTCTTCTGGTGCGAAATCAACTACATGACACGTAAAGACCAATTGGTCAGGGCTACTGATCTAGATGCTTTGAGTTGCAGGCGAAGCGCCAATGAAAAGGGCTACTTCAATCCTCCAGACCCGTACATCTCCCCGCTTGTCACTGCATACGAACTGTGTCTACAGTACTGTGATGGTTATACGCAGTACTCCGCCAACAAGACCCTCCGCCATGCTTTCCGAGACCTCAAGTACCCGTTGATCAACCGAGGGACGTTTTACCGGACACAGTCGGTGGACCGGCTCGTCTCGGGTTTTATTGCTGAACACAGCAAGTGCCAGATTGTTGCCCTCGGAGGTGGCTCAGATACGAGGGCGTTCCGGGTCCTCGGAACTAAAGCCGCCGAGCACGTGACTTATGTTGAGCTCGACTTCCCTGAGCAAACCAGGGTAAAAAGAATGGCTATACTGAATCTGCCGCTTCTCCAGAAGGCAATTGGGTGGAAAATGGGGGAGACGCTGATAATCGGACTGGAGACTGGCTCCGTGCGCAGATTCGGTGCAGAGACGACATCCGGGGTCGAGGGTATATCCAGGGCTGGCTCCGCGGTCCAAGGTGCAACTGGGAATATAACTGGCGCAGAGTTCCGGGAATTGCCCTCGGATCTCCATCTCGACCGCTACCACTTGCTCGGAATCGACTTACGGGGGCTTTCCGGCCTGCCGCCGGATTCCCTCTCGTTTTTGGACCCGCGCACGCCCACGCTCCTCCTAAGCGAGTGTGTACTTTGCTACCTCACGCCAGACGAAAATGTACGGGTTTTACAATTCTGGAGACAATGTTTGGATCACGTGTCCATCGCCATGTATGACCCAATGGGGTTAAACGATGCGTTTGGCCGGACCATGGCGGAAAACTTGGCCCAAAGAGGCTTGGACCTCGGTTCTTTTGTGCAGTACCCCGACCTTGCATCCCGAAAGGCCTTTTTCAAGACTCTCGGGTTTCGCCCCTACCTTACGGATTTGGCCCTGGTAGGGGGCTACGGGGACCCGGAATTGGCCTGGATTCCGGCCCTGGAATGGTCACGTGTTTCCCGCTTGGAGATGATCGACGAGGTCGAAGAGATCTCCATGCTTTTGAAACACTACTGCTTGATATATGCTGAGCATAACATCTCGCTGCAGTTTGTGGAGAAACTAAAATGGCACGATGTTTGACTGGCGTACTGCATGTAACTGTTCGGTGCACGGGTTTATCATACACAACGGAAATATTCCATCCAAATCATTTTCCCGCCAAGTGCATGTATCTATTCAAGGTATCCTGCCAAAATTGGGAAAAAGAAATTATGATTCTAGTGTTGCAATGCCGGTGTACGGATGTTTATCTTGGCAATGAAGGACTCATGGTCCATATTCCAGCCCAAGTTTCCCTCTATCATACCATTCCTTATGAAACAAAGAGGTGGTATTAAATGAAGCTTTAATATTGTGGTGTACGGGTTTGCTGGCTTCTAATTTGCTGGTCCCAAAACACTGTTTCGTCCGAACTTACGTGAACCTGTCGTTCAGTCTGATGTTTGTATGTGGTGTACGGGTTTCTTATGCTATCCTCCCTTACCCTAAGACTATATACAAGACTACCTTTCTTGGTAAGAGTTTTCTTTGTCACCACTTAGCACCTTTTATTGTATAAGCGGTACGGATTTGTTTCCATAGACGTACTTGGTGCATGGATGGCTATTTATATTTTACTACTTGGTGTACGGGTGTGGTGTACGGTTTTCTGCAAAAGAACTCATAGATCCCAGATTTCCACTTCACGAGGCTTTCTTAACTTCATTCAGCTATTTCCTCATGCGATGCGGGGTGTGAGCTCGGTAGAACGAATGACTCTTTCTGATATAGTTTTTGGTGTACGGGTGACTAGTTCTGGTATACTATGTGGTGTACGGGTGTCACTCCCGTCACATCTTTTCAACCTGCATGAGGTGTGACGTGGATGAAAACCCTTCACATGTTGGTTGCCTGCACATAGAGCATCATTGACCTGCAGACAACCCAATGACCAAGTACATTGGTTTGACTCCGTATGTATTGTTTGACACATGTGTTAGAACGCGCCACATGTGACTGATGAGCTCCAGAGACCAGTACATGTGCTGTTGGAAAATAGCACCGAATAAGAGAGCGCACGGCGCTCTAGGCTTGCAGGGCACGTCTCTACTAGTTTCCCCGCCCTTGGTTGTCAGGACAACCAAGACAACCAAGACAGCCAAGGGTCGGTTAGGAAACAATTTCACAAGGATACTGAGATGCAAGGTATCCCGGTCGGGTAACACTTGCATATACCGTGCAGATGTTTCATGTATATACAGGGTTACATACAACCAGGGTATATAACAGTGAGGTTTTCCTCCCTTGAATCATGGATCAATCAGGGAGTTCGGCGACTATTCTAGGTTCAATACATACCATGATAAACTATAGGACGTAAGGATTACGTTCGACATATACGACTAACAGGTCCTGCTACTGCTAAGTTCTTACAGGGACAGTGCAGGCCGACTCCCATATATATAATGAGGCCTTCGCTACACCTGTTACGAGTTAACTAATCGAATATCTCTACCTAGGGAGACATGCCAAGGTGGCTCCCAGATCCAGACCTACCACATCTCCTTGTACTGACATTGAGGCTCCGCCTATGTCTGAAGTTAACACGTCAGCTCAAGTGTTCGCTTATCTTGATGAAACAATGAGATGCGTGTCTTATGGTCAAAAGAGATGTCTGGACCTTAAACCATGGTTACTCTATGGGCCAGCTGATTCGCCAGCATTCCTAGCTGAGCTGGAGTTAAAGAATCTACATGTGCGAGTACTGCATGTTCATGCCAAGCAATACAGTTGAAACAATGCTGGGGTATTGTTGAAGAAGATACAAAGGGCGAGCCAAGGCTCTATGGGCTTCCGTTTAGGTGTCGTCTAATTCTGACCATTGTCTTGGAGAAAACAATGCAGATGAGAGAGATTGACGAACGAGACCGTTTGGCAGTTCCCCCGACTAACTATATAAAGCAAGCATCCTGCTCAGTCTTGAGCGGTACCAAAAAGAAGACGGAGATCACGAACTCACTACTTTACACAGGAATGGAGTTATAAGACAGATGCCAGAACTGATTACTCAAGTCACTCAATTGAGAGAACTATTGCAGTCCAACTATATAACGGTTCCTGCACACCAATTGGTATATGCGAACGTTCAACAACATCTACATACCATTCTTCACGTTATCTGGTATACAGATGTCTATAAATTCTTCTTCAAGAAGTCCCGCTGGTCAGAAACCTCCTTACACACCTTATCACGGTTTTCCGACCCCCACAGCGGCACGTGCTGCATATTAAGGCGGGCCTCACAGAACCACGTATAAATGTGGTCCATAAGTTGTATCTCAACATCCACTCCACCGGCCTCCTTCACAAAGTCCAGTGTATATAACCTTCGTCTTCCTCCATCTGGCCCCTTAACACCCCTCCCATTTGAGTTTTGCAAGAAAAGCTCCTCCAAGTAGAATTTGGGCCAATTGGCGTGGAGGAACATGAGTGAGTGTGAGCGGTAGAAATGACGGCCATAGTTGGACACACTGGAGTCGCTAGCGTCCTTAGCAAAAGACCCTTCAAACTGTTCGGTTCGGCCCGGCGTTTTCAGCTCCAAGAAATCCACGATCGGATCATACTGGCCCATGCCAAAGAACTCGTGCTTGCCCTTGTTGGAAAGAGGCCCGAACTCGCGGTTGAACTCATCCACTTGGTAATAGGGCAAGCCCAATTTATGGGCGGCGGCAATGAACGTCTCCTTGTCACCTTCTCCGGCGGCTCCCTGGCTGAAAAGCGGGTAAAAGTAGTCGGGGCCATAGAAGTTATAGTACATGGACAAGAAGAGCGAGCGCAAGTGTTTCTTCTTATCGATCAAAAACTGGCCTGTTTCCGATGATGCCTCGGGAATGGTGCCTCTTATGTCGTGGAACGATGTTTCCATGGGGTTGATAGATTTGCCCCTTTCGTCGTTGCGGGTGTATGAGTTTCGCATCTTGAACGTATCATCCGTATCAATATCTGCAATGGTGTAGTAATGGGGCGATGTGGATCTCCTCCAAAGATCTGGCCATACCACCATCCTCAGCAGCTCAAATGGTTCATTGACAAAGAGATGGTCGGGGTTCTTGAGCACGATATTGTCTGCATCAAGATATAATACGTTCTGGAACAGCGACACCAAAAGCGCCATGTTCTTGAGCTGGTAACCCTTGAGTGACTCCGCCAATTCTTTCGGGAGAAAGTCCTCCATGACCCTACACTGGGCATTGAGCCGAGGGAGTGCCAGCAGACAGAAATCCAGGTCGAAATCGCTTCGTTTGGGGAGAATCACCTCCACCGGCAATATACTGCCGCTCTGTCGCAACATGGAAATGGACATGAGCGCCAATTGACTATACCGGCCTCCGCCAAGGTATACGATACCATCTCCGGACATGAACAGCGAAAGACGCCCGTATTTATACACCTGGTCGGGGAAATCGGACGGCATGGCGCCCAAAAAGCCCCGGTGCGCCGCCTGCAACGCCGCCACCTCCTGATCCGAAGGCCGGAGGAAATACAGCAAATATTCCTTGGTTCTGATTGGCTCGTCGGTGTATTGTTCCCTTAGATGGCCTCCATAGAGAGGAATCCGGCCTTCCCGATGAGGAAATTGGTTCTCTTCCTTGGACTGCGAATAGTGACCATCATTGTTGATGCTACCAACCGAAGGCTTATGTTGCTTGATGGTCTCTATCAATTTGGCCATAAACAGCGAAAATTCCCTAACAAATTTGCCGTGGCCTTGGATATCGGAGAACGAAATCTGGATTTCTTCCTGTGCCTGCACATAGTGCCGGAGTTCATGGACTGCCAATTCTGGATCTTTTTCCGCCACCATTTTCGCCAACAGAAGCGTTTCGACGTCATCATCGAGTTCCTGGCCTTGCAGTCTTGTCACTGCCAAAAACCCATTCAACCGGTCATCATAGTACGGCCGTAAGCGGGCATGCGACGGCGTGAAGCGAGCTCGCTCACTGGGTAACGATGACTCATCGTTGATCTCGGCCACGATCTTGGCCATCTCGTATTCGGACCGTTGGGCTTCTCGGAAAAGAAATACCCGAGCATTGAGCATCACCACCACGGCCAAAAGTGCAATGATGATTTTTTTGGGTGAGATCATCGTCAGTAGTGTGGGTGGCATATTATGAGATGGGATTAGTTCACAGTGGACTGGTTTGGGTGAAACTGCACAGGCGATTGGTTCGGGTGAAACTCCACAGTCGATCGGTTTGGGTAAAACTGTACAGTCAATGGGTTTGTGTGTACAGTCAATGGGTTTGTGGGTAGGCCAGTTTGGTACTTCGGTACTTCGTTAGTTGTGGTGGTGTTGGTAATGGTTATGAGCCCTTTTGGTTTTGTTTGGTTATGAGCTCTGAGAGTTCCCTGGCTCAAAAAGACAATCTGAATTTCCGATTAAGATTTTAAGGTTTGGTCGAGGTATCAAAAGTTGGAAACTCGAAAAAAGGTTGGTAATTGGACGATTGGTTCAAGTATTAGAATAGGTTATGAGCACTGCTTAAAATTGGTTATGAGCGCTGCTTAAAATTGACAACCAATGAGTGCTTCAAAAACAAGATCTTCAATGGAATATTTGACCAGGAGTTGGATCTGTCTTGGTCTGGTTTGGACTGACTGGGGGAAGTGATGGTTTTATTTGGAAATGGTGGTGGTTATGAACACTGGGGTCACACCGTGGTTATGAGCGCTGGTCTTTCTGAGCAATGGTTAGCACTACCAATAATTGCTCGTCAGTCAATCTCTGTAAAGGATCTGGACAATCACGCTAAGATTCGTGTAGACTGCACAACTGAAAATAGTCAATTGGATAATTGGGCAATTAGACAATTAGACAGATTGGACAATTAGACAATTAGACAATTAGACAATTAGACAATTAGACAATTAGACAATTAGACAATCAGACAATCAGACAATCAGACAATCAGACAATTAGACAGATTGGACAGATTGGACAAACTAAAGAGTAGAGCTCAATTCAAACAGAAAAATCACCAAAATTCAACACCTATGAAAGACTAATCAATATCAATAGAACACAGTTTTGTCTAAGCAATTATGGCCAATATAATTCTGTCTTCCAATGGAAAGTGATGCAACTGGTCAACAGACAATCACTAGAAGTCGGAAAAAGCTCCAAAAAAAAAGGAGTAGAATAGTCGGGATTCGGTCTATGGCCTGAATAGAATCTAGAATGTATAGGTACCGTTTTTTCTGGTGTGTGGTGGGCGGTCTGTGGTTGGATCTGGAGATGGATTCAGATCTGATGTATTAGGGAGCGGCAGATGGAGGAATAAGTCTATATTGGTGATTGGACAAACACGTTTAACTTTTGACGAGACTTGAATTATTTGACTATTTGTCTTTTTGTCTCTTTTCACGATTTGTAAACTATGCCTCTTCTTGCGTTGCTCTGGACAAACTGCTAAGCCTTTATAGGATGATTCGAATCGGAATGTGAGATGCGATTTAATGGGAACAATAGGATTCTGGAAGATCGGGAAAACTCAATTTTTTTCCGGTGTGAATCTCGCTAAAGTTTCAGCTTGTATTGGCGGTGCTTTTCGGCGCTTCAGATTGACTGGAATTCGTGTTATGACTTGGTAGACTCCTGGGATCTGTTATCTTGCTATGCAAATACTTACTGGAAGGACTTATGTGCACACTTTGCCACAAAAGTGAGGGGCTCCTATGGAAGTGAAAGATATGGGACAATCTCCTGAGGGTACTTGAGTTGTGCAACTCGGCAAGGGAAATTGGGGGTGGCAGAGGGAGTCCGTTGGGGATTAGTTGATGGTGGAGATGGATTTTCTCAAATCGCACCAGGCTCGGGCTTTTGGTTGCCGTGCGTCATGTAAGATGCCAGTATGTTAAAGAGGTACATCGATGCGTGGTTGTCTTCACACACGGCCACACTCCGAATTGTGCTGTCGCATTTCGTGCGCGCCTGCACACAGTCAACCGCTCATAATCTTCTCCTTAAAGCAGCCTGCCTCCGCCTCTTTAAGAAAAAAGAATTTTTCTTAGGTCCAACTCTAACTAATTTCAGATTTGTTTTATTTTTCTCCAAAACTGTATTGTTGCGGGAAGTAGGCCGAAATAAAATTGCGCCTGCATGTTGAAAGATGCATGCGCATCAACCTGCATTTTTCTTGGAATGTCGTTGCCGCGATCGTTAGCGCGTGATTTGTCACGTGCCAAAATGTCAACACATCATGTGATCGCGGCACGTGCACTCAGTCAGATGACGTACTCACATGTGAAGCCATATCAATTTGAAAGGAGTCTAGGTTATGAGCCCGGGTATAAGCTTTGGAAACGCAATCAATACAAGAACTCATAGCCCAATGATAGTATAAAAGCAGTATAATGGTAGCGCAAAGAGAGCACAATTCAAAGCACAATTCAAAGCATATGGGATGTTAAAGCACGTGCTAGGATGTGGGTCGTGCGCCCACCATAAAACATTGTATATCGAACAATGCGCCTTAACCACGTCGTAGTTACGCCATTGTCTTCGTATCCAGCTATTTATTGATGTTACATTACGAGAACCTTATCTATTGTCACTATCCCACTCCATTGTTCAATGCCTTCGTGTTGCATGTTGAGACTACCCCACTGCAGTAATTCCCACTCCAATAATTCCATAGTAAATCCAACCCCATAGTCATACCCAACGCATAACCACTACAGTACTAAATCTACTATATACTGAACGACTAAAGTGGTACCACTGTACTTTACTACACTACAATATGCAGCTGTATTATTGTACTGATGTACTATTGTACTGATGAATCGTACTGTTCTATCGCTGTACTGTAGTACAACAATACTTTACTGCTGCACAGATAGATCCACCATAGGTAGTACTCTACTATTGAGGTATTTTGAGCGTACTCTGTTTAGTCCCATCACCAGCCATCACCAGCCACCATTATACAGGTGCCAGTCACCATTATACAGGTGTCAGCCATCATTATACAAATGCCAGCCATCATTATACAAATACCAGCCATCATTATACAGGTGCCAGCCATCATTATACAGGTGCCAGCCATCATTATACAAATGCCAGCCATCATTATACTAATACCAGCCATCATTATACAGGTGCCAGGATGGCCTGTGGCGAGCTAGAACTCTAACCACTATTGAATTTTTCCACAGAAAACGTTTCTCTTGAAAGGTTATATAAGTAGATCAGATTACTCCTTTTTGGGAGTAATCAACGAATAAAGATTTTGCCACTTAGTTGATTTGCGAGTCTTAGTCAACAGTGACCGATCACAATACTTTGAAAACTGGTTTAGTGTTAATCTTGTGGAAACACACTGATGAACGAGTCGTTGGAAGTTTAGCCACATACGAAACTTAGGGGTGTACGGGTCGCTAAAAGTAGGACTCTGGTATACTCTTTTAGTCCTCCACCTCTCACTCTTTTAGTCCTCCACCTCTCACTCCTCACTCCTCACTCCTCACTCCTCACTCCTCCACTCCTCACTCCTCACTCCTCACTCCTCCTCTGATATATTATAACTCTCACTAATCTAATTCAATGACAAGTGTCAGTTTCCAGAGCATTGACCAGGTCCCACTTCCAACATAGCAAGCATATAGTAAGGTATATGCAAAGATACCAACGTCGAAAGTTGACTCGAAGTTTAGTCCATGGGGTGTCGCTAATTTATATTTGGGAGATGGAATACAGAGATATACAGCGCATCAAGGCTTTAATCACCGGAGACAAAGAGAATATTTGAACTGGAGTAGGTAAAAAAAGACTGGTTTCAATTTCTCATGTGTCCCTGGCATTTTCCCCTGGCATTTTCCCCTGGCATTTTCCCCTGGCATTTTCCCCTGACATTTTCCCCTGACATTATCCCCTGACATTATCCCCTGACATTTTCCCCTGGCATTTTCCCCTGGCATTTTCCCCTGACATTATCCCCTGGAATTGTCCGTATTTATAGACAGGTCGTTGCTACGTGGGTAGTCCGGGGTGTACGGGTCAGTCTGCAGGTATCTCTGGGTCTCAGTGTTGGAAAACGGTTATAAGGTGAATGTGCTCAGTATTCCCAATGGCTTCTTCATAAGCACCTGTGGGTACTACAACTGCCGGGTGCCGTGAAGGTAGAGCTCCCACATATAAAAGCGAGTTTGCACCATATCCATGTTTTAAGTAATTGAATCAAGCATCATCTGTCTGGGGCATACCAAGATGCCTCCAAAGACCAGACTCACCAATATTTCAATGCACACTGAAAAGTCTACATCTTCTACTTCTCTTGAAGTAAACACTCCCGAAGTGTTTACATATCTTGATGAGACTATAAGGACAGTGTCCTTCAGTAAGAACTGTCCACTGGACATAGTTGAACTTGCGGGACATCTGTACCTCATGATCACGTGCCTGCTGGCACATGAGCAAAGTTCAGGTTCACGTGTCCTACGGGAACGTGAATAGAGGAGCATGCAAGTGTTAGACTTAACACTTGATGCATGTGCAGATGAGCACACGAGCACATTTCTAACAAGGAGGAAATGGTTGCTACGAGGAAATGGTTGCTACGAGGATTATTTAAGATATCCTGCATCTACGCTGCTATGCAGGCCAATATGGCTTGTCCTATAAGGAGGGGAATCCGCGTCATTAAGACAGTGCGGATAAGTAAATGTCACGGCGACCCCAGGTTGAGTTTATAGACATCTAAGAAACGTTATCACCCTTCCACGATTGCAGGCGCAAAGCAGTAAGCGCCAACAGACATTACACCATGGTTAGTCTATGGTCCACTGCAACTATGGTTGGAACATGTGTGTACACTATACACTACACTATACACTACACTATACACTATACACTACACTATACACTACACTATACACTACACTACTATCATATATATAATAGGCCTTCGCTACACCTTCCATTAGTGAACTAATCGAATCTCTACCTAGGGAGACATACCAAGATGCCTCCCAGATCCAGACCCACCAGATCTCCTTGTACTGACATTGAGGCTCCGCCTATGTCTGAAGTAAACACCTCAGCTCAAGTGTTCGCTTATCTTGATGAAACAATGAGATCCGTGTGTTATAGTCAAAAGAGATCTCTGGACCTTAAACCATGGTTACTCTATGGGCCAGCTGATTCGCCAGCATTCCTAGCTGAGATGGAGTTAAAGAATCTACAAATACTCTACTATACACTCTACTATACACTCTACTATACACTCTACTATACACTCTACTATACACTCTACTATACACTCTACTATACACTCTACTATACACTCTACTTGTTAGATCCACCATAGGCAGAGTCCCGCCTATGAAGGTATTATGAAGCCTCTCAGTCCGATCGTAACAATGTTCGTACAAGGATGGCTATTCTAGAACAATCCTTACTATTGTTCTGGTGGAGAGTTTCTCGATGCCACGTTTCTCTCAAAGTTATATAAACCGCTTCGGTTCCTCTCCTTGAGTAACCATCAACGAACATGGTTTGAGTAATGCATAAATGTATGAAAGAACATAACATACACTACCCTACACTACCCTACACTACTCTACACTACCCTACACTACTCTACACTACCCTACACTACTCTACACTACCCTACACTACTGTACACTAAACCTGTGGACAGTGAGCAATGAACACATTTCAGAAAACGAAGGCGCACACTCATCAAGATGCTAGAGTGCCCTTTACTTACCTCTTCTGTTCTGTTCTTTATAAGGTGTTTTAACCTAAACTTGTATTCGTTGACTTCAAATGGTCGTGCGAACTTCGAACGAAGTTTTGGTGAAAGTTGCGAATCCTAGCGTCTGGAAAGCCGCGGAGACAGTTCAATTCGACATAGACTGGTTGTCCTGTCTGGAAACTAACACCCTTATGTTTCCGATCGAAATCAGTCTTAGCTTTATCGAAGGAGGCCTGGTGAGCCGCGATCGCTGCCGTGTGTATTTGGACGATCTTCTTATTTTCACTCCTGATCCTGAGAACCATCGGAGTATATAAATCATTAGAAAGGAGAGTAGTATCAAAAGAAGGAACTAAACTCTTTAATAATATAGAACATTTATTAACTGTTGATAACTAAGAATAATCTAGAACATTTATTAACTGTTGATAAATAAGAGTAATCTATATAGATTAGTAAAATGTTATTATTAAACAATAATCTATAAATATGATTAGATACATTAATTTCACAAAACGTGTTAGACCTACCATGGGTAGACACACTACCCATAGAGGTATCTTCGAGCCTACGAATGCCAGTGACTCATCCAAGGCACCATAACCCGTGACTTGGACTCATCGATTCACCTTACCTCGTGACATGGCGTTTAAGCGCCCTGCTTCACTGTCTGGTATTCACTGGCTAGCTATATAATTACTCGGATTCCCACTTATTGGGGATCCATCAACGAATGAACATAAGTCCTAGTACTAGACGTATTCAAGAATCTAACAAAACGAATCTATATAAATCATTTTAGATTTACCAAATTCAAATAAAAAGTAAACTGGAGTATCTGGATTAGTATTAGTATTAGTAAATATAATAAAACTCTGAAAAAGACGAATATTATTAACTACACGTGATCTAGTAAAACATATATTTATGATCGTCAGTAATATCAATAAAATTAAATTAAATTTGTGTCTATAACCATTATTAATTATATTTAAATCATAATAACCTTTTGAATCAAAAGATAAACGTTTAATATTCTTATACGGTGATCTAAAACTATAATCTTTCAATTGGAATTTAGCTGCTTTTAAATCATAAGATTTAGCAATAATTTTCAACCTCTGATTTAGTGTATATTAATATACAGGGATATGTAAGTTGTACCTTACAAGACCAAAGTGCGACATGTGTCGGTGGGTGATAAGTGATCCTCAACGTCGAATTTACGATTGAAAAGTTCAATCATGCAGCCAATCAGGGGGGTAGTTCTCACATGCGCGATAGTCGGCAATAGAGGATCGCGTATTGTAAGCCCCTTCCCGCTCTATTTGATTTTGTTTAAGATGCATTTAGCGGCCGCACCAGTACGAGTCGTCTTGAAAACGGTCTCATAGTCGGGTAACGAATAGGCGGCGAAGTTGGTGCGGCACAGTGGGTCCGCATTGAACGAAGGACATTTTTGGACTTCATGACCTTGTTCAAAGCAATTTTCGCATAGTCCCGCTTCACGAATCTTCTTTAGAGCCAGGGTGGCCCAGAAACTGATAACCTTTAACCGGTTTTTATTGGACGTGTCTGGGTCGAGGGCGGTCGCGGCTTGGACGACGTTGACACGGTAGTTAGTGGGTATCTCCGAATAAGGACGGAAGCTGTAGAAGTCGTCAGCTCCAGCTTTCCATCTAATATTTCCAATATTTTCGGATACTCCTCATGTGGCACGCCAAGAAACCCAGGTGATTTTGGTTGCGCTTGCGTAGTTAACATGGGGAAGACTTCGCGCGCGAATTTGGTAATAATGTCCCTCATGTTTTCATGTTTGACATCGATTGCCGAGTTCTCCAACCAGTAAGCGAGTTGTTTCGAGGTCGCAGGGGGGGAATTTGGCGGGGAGACCTTCCAATTCCGAATCCAGGTCACGATAGTATACCCTCTTGAACTGGTCGACTTGCAGGAAGATAATTTCCAAGCCGTCGACGGAAGTGCCCTTCCACGCTAAACATAAGTATGTTAAGCTAATGCGGTCACAAGCCTTCTTGGTAAACAAGTCGAGTGATGGGCCTGGTTAGCTCAATCGGTAGAGCATTTGACTCTTAATCTTTCAACCTCTGATTTAGTGTATATTAATATACAGGGAAAGTGTGAGATCTGAAATCTGCATATGACATATCCACGAAGTAGCTTAGGTCCGTACCTGCGAAGTACTCGTTGACAATAATAGGATCAAAAGAATCATTACATTTATCATTAATAGGAGCAGCATCAGATTTAGTATCATCACCAAAGGCTTCAGCAAAAGCATTAGGTTTTACAGTGAAGATTAATTGAGAGACTGAAGATGATTCACCATAATCAGATTGTAAATTTTATTTTAGTACTATTATCAAATGCAATTTGATCAGAATCATCCAAAAGTAGATCATTAATTTTACACACAAAATCTTCACAATCCTTTAAAGAAAAATCAGAACGAATAAGAAAACTACCAAGGTTCAATGAACGATGTATATCATCAGTACCAGAATAAACTATAACACAATAACCTGAGTACAGTGTTATTCGAAACGATTCAGAGCAGCACGACAAAATGATTCAAACTAGCGCGACAAAATGTTTCGTACCCCTTTGCATAATGTTTCAAACCATATGGACAAGTGGTTGTATAGAGGATAATAATGAAACCAGTTCAGTTCCGTCCGGATTTCACCCTTGATTGGTACTGCAAGACTCCCAAATGCAGTACATATGAGGCAATCGTCCAGATTTAAGATTTCAGAATATTGAATTCTAATAAAAGTTGGTGTGAAACATTTTGTCGCGCTGGTTTGAAAGACTGTGCGAAGGGGTACGAACCTTTTTGTCGCGTTGGTTCGAAACATTTTGTCGCGCTGGTTTGAATAGTTTTGAAAGACACTGTAATAAATAGGACGATCTAGGTTATGGGAAAATAAGAATCAAAATAATTAAAGAAAGAGGTACTAGAAATCATTAAAATTAATATAAAGTGTGATATCATTAAATTTTGTAGGAGAACGCATAGTAAAGTAGGTCTAAATAAAAATAGTAAAACAATAAAAAATGTAAAACAATAAAAAATGTAAAACAATAAAAAATGTAAAACAATAAAAAATGTAAAACAATAAAAAATAGTAAAACAATACAAAATGTAAAACAATAAAAAATAGTAAAACAATAAAAAATGTAAAACAATAAAAAATGTAAAACAATAAAAGGGGAAACGTCCGCCAAATAAAGAGATATAGAAAAGTTTAAAAGAGTGTATAATGTAGTATATTTAATTATATAAAAAATACATTTAATAACATATAAAATGGAGAATATGAAAATAAAAATATGGAAATAAAAATATGAGTTATAAAAAAAATAGATCTAAGAAAAGGCGTCCAACTTAAATAAAATAAACAAAAATAAAATAAGAAGGCTAAATACAATCAGAAAACGGTTAAATAAGATCAAGAAGAAAAATAAATAAGAAGGCTAAACACAATCCGAAAACGGTTAAATAAGATCAAGAAGAAAAATAAAGAAAAGAATCTCTCTATTAGTGCGAGGAAGAAGGAAAAAGCCCGGGTGCATACACGCAACATGTCCGAGCCGTACTTGAGGTTCTCGCTCGCAATCAACGAATACCAGTTTACGTTAAAACACGTTATAAAGAACACAGCATTTTCTATGTGAATGGTTTGACTCCCATATGTTTCTTGTGTGGAAACAAATTAGGATAGTTCCGGAAATCTATATAAGGTGGAACTCTCGAAAAGGGCTAGGGAAGTAACGCGATGTTTGAAAATAGACCATGGTATGGAAATGCCATGTATACATCCATTAAGGATCAATTGGGTCAAGACTCTTGAAGCTCAACAAGACGAAGCTACAGAAATAGTACCCAGAAGCTACAAACAAGCGATGCGTCAAAAGAATAGCGCATTATGGAAGGTCGCATGTGATAAAGAAATGGAGGCTCACAAGAAAAATGGAACTTTCAAGCTAGTCAAACTACCAGAGGGACGCAATCCGATAGGCGCCAAATGGGCAGGTGCATTGAAAGATGGAGGTCTACATAAAGCTAGACTAGTGGTGTTAGGAAACTTCCACAAGGAAGGGATACATTATCAGGAAACATTCTCGCCAGTGATAAGATACCAAAGTTTGACAATGGGTTCAGCCATTGCAGTCAAGCAAAGATTGGTTAGAAAACAGATGGATGTTACAACAGCATTCCTCAGCTTGTTCTTTGCCCTCCTTTTTCTCCAATTCCTGGAAAACCCCCTCCGATAGCCTCGTGAACGACGAGACAATTTTCTTGCCCACCAACTGTTCGGGTGTGTCAATGGAACCTTTTGCGGGGACCTGCACTTGAAGCTTGCACTTGCCAAACTGCAAGTCCAACGAGTCTGAAACAGACTCAAACATGTCTGCCTCCATGACCTGGTCGCAGCCAGTGATTCCCAAGTCACACTTAAATTTTATAATTACAAACTTAATTCTTTAATTTGGAGTGTTAAAGGAGGAAATCTGAATGAGGCAACCTGAGATATGTCCAAAAGGGTAAAGAACATTTGGTTCTTAAATTACAGAAGAGTAGCTTCGGCTCAATGCTTTATCAAACAAAGCCAAATACCAATTATCTGAATGAACGGTTCATCTGGTACTTTTTCTTTTCAATTACTATTGTAACAATCATCCATCAGTAGGGTAAAACTAACCTGTCTCACGACGGTCTAAACCCTGGTAGCGCACCGGTAAATCCATACATAGTATCATACATAGTGTCATGTAGTCATGTAGTCATGTCATGTAGTCATGTAGTCATGTCATGTAGTCATCTACATTTTGAGCGGCGTTGCTCAAGATCACCAATTGCTGTGTTGGCTTCTTCCCTCAAACAACGGAAATCTTACGCAAGACGCCCCCTCTAGCATTGTGAGGCAACTTTTGCCTCTCTTTGGCAACGGTCACGGGCCTCTGCACCTGTTGTTGCATTCTTTGCAACGCAACGTCTGCCCTCTTGTGTCTACCCCTGATACAAACACTTTACTCCAGAACCTAGCTCGTGTCGGAGAGGCCGAAAAACTCCATCTCATAGCCAAATACGGCCGAGACGCGGTAACTCACGCAGAAATGGCGGAAAAGGACAAGTTGATCACGATGCAAGTCTACGAAGAAATCAACCCAGACGACCTACCACCCGGTGAGAAGTCTATCGGAACCTACAGTGTCAGCAAACTAGCGTCACACACGAGCGAGGCCACCCAGCGAGATCTCAAACACTTGAAGAAACTTCTTGCCTATCTTC